>JAYJLU010318842.1:0-13649 GCA_036873645.1 Minona dolichovesicula | reverse complement strand
TGACTGTCATTTCTGTACACCCACTTTGAATGTTTTATGCAGATATTGTGGCTAAATATAATTATTATTATTATTATTATTATTATTATATGAGTAGCGTGATGAGTAATATGAGTAGTGTGATGAATAATGAGTAATATGAGTAATGTGAGTAGTGTGATGAGTAATATGAGTAATGATGAGTAATATGAGTAGCGTGATGAGTAATATGAATAATGATGAGTAATATGAGTAGCGTGATGAGTAATATGAGTAGTGTGATGAATAATATGAGTAATATGAGTAATATGAGTAGTGTGATGAGTTATATGAGTAGTGTGATGAATAATGAGTAATTTGAGTAATATGAGTAGTGTGGTGAGTAATATGAGTAATGATGAGTAATATGGGTAGCGTGATGAGTAATATGAGTAGTGTGATGAGTAATATGAGTAATGATGAGTAATATGAGTAGCGTGATGAGTAATATGAGTAGTGTGATGAATAATGAGTAATATGAGTAATATGAGTAGTGTGATGAGTAATATGAGTAATGATGAGTAATATGAGTAGCGTGATGAATAATATGAGTAGTGTGATGAATAATATGAGTAGTGTGATGAATAATATGAGTAGTGTGATGAATAATATGAGTAGTGTGATGAATAATATGAGTAGTGAGGAGTTGTGTCCTCACTGATCAATCATCCTCACTACTCACTGATCATCAAGAGATAATTAATGTACAATACAAGAGCCTATTTTCGATTATCCAGTCCGGCTTGGCTATAGTTTTGAACGAAACACAACAGCGGAAGCTCCATCGGGTACAAAACAGGGTAGAATTCATTATAGGACAGCATCTTCCGGACCTTAAAGAACGTCGACAAGTTCTTGCAATGAAGCTCTTCAAAAAGATAAAGAACAATTCGAGTCAAATATTACCCACGGCTATGCCTATAAAATTTCAAATAGGTCAAATAGGATCATCCTCAAGCAGCCACTCAAAGACTCATTAATACTTTTTCATTTCAATGTTCTTTTTCTTTTTAACATTAACAATAGATAATTTAATTAATTATCTTTCTGCTCAATCTTTTACTTTATTATTTGACTTTGATGTTGATGATACTTAATACAGTAGTCTGTAGATAGAGCTTTCGTTAGAGCTCAGATGGTCTCATTTCATTATGGTTCGAAAATGTAGTGTTGCAAATTGCAAATCCAACTATGGCAGTCAGTCAAAAAGTTTACAGTAATATTCATTTCCTTTAAAAAATGATATCAAACTAGATAGGTGGATTTCTGTGTTTCCTAATATTTAAAAAAAGGAAAACATAACGAAATATATGGGGATATGCGAATTGCATTGGCCATCAGATGCTCAGAAAGTAAAGCGTGGCGGTGTTTTAGTTCCCTCTGATCCTCCATCGATATTTCCTGATTGTCTTCTTTCGTGCCAGCGTCAAACAGTGAGCCAGGAATCTCGACAAAGTTTGGAGAGTGGAGTTTTATTCCACCAAAGATCTCTACAGCCTGCGAAGAACTTGACGCTTTCCAGGAATCAGATAAACTCCCTGTTGATTTTAAATCATTTAGTGAAATGGTGAAACCAAATATTCATGAGGATTATGTGTCTGTTATTTTATTTTACTACTTTCTAAGTCAAGAGTAGTGAGACACTACACCTGAAACGTGTCCTATGAGATATAAGGCCTCCCGCAGCAGGCATAGAACAGCGTTTAGGTCCAGAGAGCATTTAAACCTGCTTCTGAGACCGCTTCTGAGACCTATACCTAAGCAGTAAACCTCACAGAAGTGAAGTTTACAACGCCTAGAGAAGGGATCGAACACTCGATCTTCCGACTACAAGGCGGACGCTCTAACCACTAGCTGCTTGGCTGCTCAAGATTATTAGCTGCTTGGATATATTAGAGGAGAGAGTGTTCATATTCTTAAGTTAAATGAAAAATCAGCCTATTACAGGATTACATATGGCATTTAAAGGATAATATTGAAGCATATGATCAGGTCAATGAGTAATAATTCAAATAATAATAATAATAATAATTTATTTAGAAA
Source organism: Minona dolichovesicula (assembly GCA_036873645.1). Lineage (NCBI taxonomy): Eukaryota > Metazoa > Platyhelminthes > Proseriata > Monocelididae > Minona > Minona dolichovesicula. Next base: position 11,588 of record JAYJLU010318842.1, on the reverse strand, counting down.
AACACATTTAATGTAGGTGTACAATACAAAAAAAGAGGACACATAATTATAGTATAAACAGTTTTCCATGGAGTCAAAAACAGTACGATTACTGATCTGGTTGACCCCATTAGGTATTTTGTTTAAGGATTAGGATAATGTATAGGCAATTGGCCTATTTCAGATAAATTGTTATAAAATAAAATGTTGAAAACTAAAAGAGACTAAGGACACTGAAATGTTTAATAGGAAATATTAGGAAAAGTATGGTTAGAATTAAGAAACACAAAATAAAATACAATTAGAATTGAGTTACCTTAAGATAAAAATGTGATAGGGAGAAAGTAATACAAGAGATTGTTAAGTATGAGCGCGGTGTGTTGAAAGAATATGTTCTCTGTTGACGTCTATTTTTAGCGAATTGTACTCGTGGAAGTTCCTATCGTTTTCATTAGTTGGAGGCATGTGATTCTCATAGTTTCTGAAATGTGTTTGAAGAGTTTGACACTTTTTTTGTTAACGACAGTTTCAATTATTCTTTCTTTGCAGGTGATGTTTCTTATGTAAGCCCTCTTAATCATCATTTGCATGTTTGTTTCTTCCGTGGGTGCTCAACAGAGGTGAACCAATTTTCGAACACCTCATCCAAATTCTAGGCCATAATTGTTAAGAAAATCGCTTTAGCATTCTTCGACTGCATTATGTTAAGGGATATATGTATGTAGTATATTCGCAGTAGCAAAATTCATTTCAAAGAAACACACAGCGGCACTATAAACGACATCATGTGATGACCTATAGGTTTCCATGCAATCATCAGATGAAAACAGACTATCAGCTGAAATAACAGTCTTAAATCGTCTTGATCAGCTCCTGATCAATTGAAAACACAGATTACTATCAAGAAATTCTAATTTCTTGCGTGGAGGATGCTATCGCTTTAAAAATGACTTACGGCCTCGCCGCGGCGCAGTCTTTAAAATTTTAAGAACAAGAAAACAGATCAACTGAAAGAGAAATTTAGCTGGTGATGATGGTAATGATGGCCTTTGATGGTAATAACAAATGTCAAACAATAATCCATGTGCTACTCTAAAAAAAACAAGATAATTTGTCTCTGATACGACACAGAAAACCTATGAATCTAATTCTACATAAAGAAAAGCAGACTATGTCTACCTACGGAGTTTTTTTTAACACACCATCCACCCGGCAAAGATAAAAAAAACTGCAAGAGATATACATATAGTCACAGAGAATAAAAAAGACAACCGAAATTGAGGGAGGAAAAATACACATCAGCAACAAGCTGTTCTTCCTGTGTAAGACGAAGTAAAAAGCTCCCAAGGAGACAGACAATAATAACAGCAGAATATGAAATACGAAGCACATAAAAAAGTGCAAAGATGAGGGAATTGTTAATTGAGGGATGTTAATTGAAAAATGAATAGCGGATCAAAAGTTTTATTTATAAGATCATTTACCAAATCTTCAAAAAAATCTACATTGAAGAAACTATGTGTACAAACATTCTTAAATAAACTATAGATTTACAATAAGAACCAACGGAATCAATTATATTGACACCATATCAATTGGGAAATTCTCTACATGAATCTGAACCAGACCTAAAAAAGAAAAGCAATAAAATCATTATATATATATATATATTTCAGAGATTCCTTCCAATTCCTTAATTTATTCAATACCTTATGAAATATAAAGCGCTATATTCATTATGTATTATATATATTCTATATATTATCCTAATGTGAATAGATATAGTTTAAACGCACTAAATCTTTTTTGTAACATTAGAATTTGAGCTTACTGTTATTTAGTAAAATGGCGTAAAAAGTATTGAAGAAAAGTATTTAATTTGTTGTATTATTCTTAATGATGAAAATTCATCTTGGATTAACTTCTGAAACGTGATGTCAGTATTTTATTTATGCTTGCTGTTATTTATGATAGATTAATATTATACTTATGCATGTTGTTTTCTATAAAAGATAGTAAATATTAAATAAATTTTTATTTCAATATTTTTTTAAAAATTATGTTACATTTTATCAATAGTGCATGATTTTTCTTATACCACTTTTGTACTATTTTAATTTTAAAACATAATTGGACTCTGCAGCAACATAATTAAATGACTATTAGATGAATTTTATATAACTGATAGTTTTATTTATAGATTGTACTAATTCCCTTATAATCTGCCCCTGCTGCAGATTATTTAAGCCTATAATATTTGTTATAGTATTATGAATTAGGAAAATTAAATGTTATCTTAATCTTTGCATAATCCAACTTTGAGATATTTATAAATTTATTATTTATGATTCAATCCTAATAAGTATAGCAAAGTATATTTCTATAAATTATCATTTAAAAGGTTGTAATTAATTACTTGAAATTTCACAGACTAAATAATGATCACATTCATAAATATTAGTAATTTATCATTGATTAATCATATATAAATAAAAATGATATTTCATGAATATAATTTATATGGGTCTTCATTATCAAACAAAGGTAACAAACAATCTTGGTCACTTCCTCATTCCTAGCAATAATCTCAGCAAAGTATATATGTATTCCCTATCAATCTATGCATTCAGATAAGTAATACAAATTTGTATACTAATTTTTGACCTGGTTGTCTGGTTGAGTATCATCATAAAAATCATTCAGTATACATATGCCTATAATTCTTAATTTTAAATAACAAAATTAAATATTCCATAGAATGCCTTTCATGACTGGTTGGTAGTCATAAATTTTGTTGCCATGATTGATATGATCTCAACTAATTAATTAAGCACAAGCTAAGAAATATCACTAATAATCAACTAAATTTTCATTGTTTAGATGATTGCATCCAAAGATATATTTTTTTGTAAAGCTCAGGATCAATGTCAACTCGTGCCCAAGTCAACATTGTATCTAACGTCTTTACTTCTCTGGGGTTCTAGGTTGGGTCACGAGGAATAAAGTTGCCAAGATTGATCCTAACCCTTTATTTTAGTTTTTTAGTGTAACAAGTTCACCTAGTGTGACGTGACTTGAGGGAGAGTTAACTTAGGTATGAGTTGACCTGTTCCCGCCAACATTGCTTTATGTGGCATATTTAAAATCACATCTGATCATTCCAGCTTTTTCCTTTTTCTATCCCTTTAGGCTCCAGTCTCTGAAATGTACTTAAAGAAGGTATTTTAAAAGCAAATTTATGGGGTTCATTTAAGATTTCACGAATACATTTAAACTATTTTTGAATCATCAAATAAACAAACATGTTTTACTAACAAGTGATTATTGCACTCCCAATCCATCTAAATGACTAAAAAAGATATTTTTACCATGGACACAAGATTTAATCACAACTAGTAATTTTTCATGAACATTAATTCCTTCTGATAAATGTTTATAATATGAAATTAACATACAATTCAAAATAGACTTCACATTTTATTATAAGTATTCAATAAATATTTTCTATATAAATGTGGAAATCAACTCTTATCATGTAATAATCTTTTAAGTTTATTTGTTCTAAACCTGAAAGAAAACCTTAAAAAATCAAATATTATTGATTTGAACAATTTAATTTTTATTGAACTTCATTTTTTAATCCAGTATTTATGATTAGTTTTGAATTGTTATCAACAAGTTAGTGTAATGCTGTATAAATGTGTGTTAGTATTGAAAATTTTAATGTTCATTAAAATTTATTGATTCATTTAATTGACAGTTTATAACAAAATTAATTTCAGAATAATTTCATAAATCTGAGCCATTTGGTGACAACAAGTTATATTATTAATTTGAATGTCTTATCTGCTTAAATATCTTATTTTTACTTTACAAGAAGTATGATGGCAGATCAAAAAGTTCCCAGATTATGTGTTATCCATAAACACATAATACTTGAGTTGGGATTTACCCAACTAAAACCTTGTAATGTCTATGGTATTGCTAAAACACAAAACCACAATATGTAATTCATTACAGCTATGGATATTGAAATGATGAAATAACACTAATGATTTATATATAATTCTTTTACATTTAAAAAATTAATAAAATTATTTATTCTAAATTTGGAACATTTTGATCCGTGCTCATATTTTTGTATATTTCATTTATTTATATATTTACTATGTGGAATATGCTACAGTAAGCAAGTTGTTGATTTTTCACTGTCCTTTCAACAGTGATCACCAGGGCAATATATCTGTTTTCTCCATATCACACAGTTAAATGATTAAATATAAAGGTGCGTTTACACTGCAATTTTGTCATCCAATTATTGAATAATTTTTGTTGAAAGGAAAAATTGAAAGGGAATTGGGCTCTTGTTTACACCCTACGATTCAACTTTTCAACTTCTATTGTCAGACTTCAAAATCGTACAATATTGTCAAGAAATTGAAGAACAAAAATCGAAAGCAAGTTTGATGCGACAAAAGTTGGATCAAAATCGTCAAAGTGTAAACACCAAAAAAATTGCTTTTGACAAAAAATCGCATAGTGTAAATACACCTTAAGCATGGTATAATAGATAATTTATTAAAGCAAGATTTGATTGAAAATTTCAAATAGATACTAATAATTTTTTCTTTACAATATATATGACAATAAGATTCATTTATTTTGTATTAATCAGATATACATAAAAGTAAACATTGGTCTTTCCTTATTTACTACTATTTAGCACAATTGATTTTTTTGTTTGATATATTTGTATCATGTTTATTTTAGACACAGAATTATCTTCTCAGCATGAGCATGATATCTGACAATAGTAACAAGTAAACACCTTTTTCAACAATTTAATACCTAAAGTATACTCTTTCATGTCTACTCAAGTTTTGCTTGTTTTGTGTTTCAGCCAATTTGTCACTACTGTTTCCAGTTCTCAGTCCAACCAATCATTGCAATGTATCCAACAGCAGACCAGTCAAGCTTCATATCAGCAACCTCAGCAACAGGCAATGCAAATTATTCAAATAAATGGTGTGCCCAATGATCAAAATCAGCAATGTCTGCTTCAAGCCCAACAGCCCAATGCTTGCTCGAATGATAATCAGCAGGCCAATTCCCTACATGCACAATTTAATGGCATTACTGACTCAAACTTGCAATTCATTCAGCAAGTGAATGGTGGCAGTCAGTTGCACATTATTCAACCACAATTTAATGGTCAACCAGACCAGAATGCCCAATCACAACAACAACAAATCCTTCAGTGTCAGTCCAATGACAACATGCAGCAGTGCTACACAACTGCTAACACAACTCCTCTCAATGGTACACCTGTCTATCAAATTCCTGGACAAGGTAATGGTCCTTCCACAAATCATTCAGGACCACATCCAGACTTGTCTGGTAATGTGGTAGTCTCCTCACATGCACATTCAATTCCCGTGTCATTAGACACTCAGCAACTCCTAATCAATACGAGTGGGGGACTCATGCTATCCGATCCTTCACAATTGCAGCAACAAGTCTATGTGAGCTCCATGGATGCTCTTTCCTCCAATAATTCTCTGCAGCAGCCCTCCCTCATAACTCTCCAGTCCTCAGATCATCAATTAGTGACTGTATCAGCACCTATAACTGCCAGTTCCAACAATGTCATCTTCGTCAACCAACCCACCCTCAATAGTGAAACGAATATTTCGGAAGTGATGTCCACTTCAGACCTGACCAACACATGTTCCAGTCCACACCAGTCCATAACTACATCCGCATCCGCCGCTGCTAGCAGTGCTACCACAACTACTACCAGTAGCGGTATAATTTCCTCGTCCAATCATCTTGAAGAGACTATCATGGAGTGCATTAAGAGTTCCACTGATCCTAATAAGCCCATTCTGCCACCCCGCATAAACTCCAGTTTTTATACTGGAATCAAAACTGAAAGCACACAGCAGCAGCAATACCACCAATCTCTCGCTGCAAAGCAAATGAAACTGAAAGCAGTCCCGGAAAGAACTCCTAGAACGCCGCAGGACTTGTCCAAACTGAAGTGTAATACTTGTTCGTAAGTAATTAGATTCGATTATTATATCTTTTTATGCATTGAATCATCTGCATATTTGTTTTTGCAGTCTTAACATCTTGCTTATAATTTGTCATTGTATGCTAATATTTCTTACACTTCTCATTTTAGTAATCCCCGCATAACTTGTGTTTGCAAGCCCCAAAATGGTGAAGTGGAGGATGAATGTGTGGTCGGTGAATTGCCCGATTATTTGAAAGAGAATCTCGATATTATTGTTGTAAGATAATTATTATTATAAGTTTTCTATTTTCTCAAACTGATAATGATCATAGTAGATAATTTACTTAGTTAGTTCTTATTCTATCTGATTTCTTCTAATTATTTCAGGTGGGTATTAATCCCAGCATAACTACCGCCCATATTGGACACCATTATTCTGAACCGGGCAATCACTTTTGTATGATCTTATTTTTAATTCTCTCCTTTGTTCCCTTAATATATTTATCGACTCTCCTATATTTGTTAATCTTAATTCTTATTACAGGGTCGTGTGTCACTGAGTCGGGTTTAGTACCGAGACCGGTTACTTGTTACGATGACGCAACTATGGTAGATTATGGAATCGGCTTTACGAATGTTTGTACTCGTCCAACTAAGGGCGCTTCCGAACTAACTCGGTAAATAGTTTCCATCATCATCATTTTTATTAATTTTGTATACTAGCTATGTATATAAATGGTTGGTCAGTGATGTGTTGTGAGGGCGAATATTCATTTAATCTAATCGGAAAGTTCTCATTTTGTAAATGTTTTTTTTTTTATTGAAAAAATGAAAGTTCTTCAGAATCATATTTAAACTGATTATCTAACTGCAAGCATACGATTTATTTATTATTACATGTGATCGTAATATTGAATCTTTATTTTTACTTTATAGTAAGGAGATGAAGGAGGGTGCACGAATATTGTTGGATAAGGTGCATAAATACACACCAAAGATTGCGGTATTCAATGGAAAAGGTAAAACTAATTGAAAATTTACTTATTTACTTATCGTCAGGAGCCATCATATTCTAAAACGAAATAAAGTTTCCTTAAATACTATTTGGAATGGTGTTGTTGTATTTTATTATAAATCAAAACAGCCAGCCATTTTACTACTTCTGTAGTAATATTTAACAAAATTCGTGTCAAATGCATTATCGACCACCATACGAGATAAACGTATAGTATTTCAAGGAAGCAAACTTGGAAATTCAAATTTCGTTCTAGAATACGGATACCTCTATTAAATTTTCTCTACAAAAATGTAAATTTTTTAAGAATATCTTTGAATTATAAGAAATGCGACACCACTTGTTGTACACCACCGGGTGATGAGGGTGCTCTACTCCGGTTTTACGTAGATTATTATATAATGTATAGTTATGTTCACGGTATAATTTTATCTTAAATGATATCTTTCATTTAGTAAAGCTAACCTTCTTTTTGAAGTAAGTGAGTATATTTTAAAATCATTGTTTTGAGTGTTGAATTTTGTTTTATAAAATGAGTTGATGTTGCTATCATGTTATATTTCTTATATATAAAAATTAATAATTTAAATAACATCCATGATACTAGTTTCTACGACTTGTAAGGATTAGAGACCTTTTCGATGGATTGATATTTCTCTATATATAGTTCGTTAAAATTAAATACTTTTTTGAAAAAAAGAGAAATTCTGATAAGCCCATTAATTCATATTCAAGAGCGTGTTATAATCTCAGGGTTGTTAGACATCCGGAATTCTAATCTTATTCTGCTTTTAAAAGTTGCCAAATATTGCATGAAGAATAGTTTTATACCTCGATTATATTCATAAATATCTACCCGGGACAATTTAGTGCAAAATGCTTTTGCGCTTCATGTCAAATTTTGTAAGCTCGCTACTAGTCCCTCCAAATTTCGATTCTGATGTCTGGCAACTCTGAAACTTCATTCATAAAAAATCGAGTGTTATCTTAATTTGACTTTCTTCCAAACTCATTGGATTATTAGTTTTCAATATCAGAATTACAGATTACTATTTCTTTTATTCAATACTGTAAGGATTCAGTTAATTCATATTTTCTAAAAGAAATAAGGACTACTATTATTCTCGTTTTCTAACTGTTTCGTTCTGTTAACATTTTATTGACGATCCTTTTCTAAACCTGGAAAAGCATTTTATTCCATGAGATATGGTAAGTATGTATGTGTTTTAGGATTTATAGTTCTCGGATCTGACTAAATTATTGAACAGCGTAGACTCCAGATTATAACTCGATTAAGGGGGAAGATTGTTTGTACGTATGTAGATAAACCAGGAATTGAGTAGGTATGCTTACATCGTTAACCCAGCAGGAGATTCTCTGTTTGTTTAACATATGACTAGTTAGGTTTTATACATATATATAGGGTGCTATTATATAACCTGGCATCGGCAGTGGTTAAATTCAAATTAAATTTTAACTAGGTCTCTAGAAACGAACCACCAGTTCGTTTGAAGATGTGCTAGGGTTCAGTTATTAATAGATTACGCAATACACGATGGAACTAGTAAGGTGTGGTGTGGATCTCTCCGGTTGAATTTATTTAAATGCTCCTCGAATTATCTCCACATGGCTCTATTTTAGATTATAGCGCTCAATTAAAGTCATTCAATGATATTATGAGATGTGTACAGAGAGCCAGTGTCACTTGACTTCCAATTTTATTTAGATTTCGTCTATTCACCTATCTCTCCTTACACCAATATTTTATCATTTCGTCTACTCTGCATGGGTATATATAATAAGATACGGGAATGTTACATATTTGAATCAACGTAATATCGTCCAATGAGGGCGGTAATATACAAATGTGTTTCAATCCTGGAAAATCATAAAATATTATTTCTACAACAACCTGCCCAGCTCCCCTTTATCTAAATTATTTAATCAATATTATTATTTAAATGCTTACACCATGCTTGAATGTTTAATCTCTTAATAATAAGTATTTCTGACTCATCATTATAATGTAAGTTGACTTGGAGTCTACAGATTTTTTTATTCTTGTCTCCTAAATAAGAAGAGTGATTATAGTAGTGGGTAGGTAGACTGAATAGCGCCGAATTGGAATAACGTCGACAATCGGAATACATTACACCATTTTTGCATGAAAATTTAGTCATTTATTGGAATAAAGTCGAAATGACTGGATTTGCGCCGAATTGAATAACATCGAATCATGTTTTGGAATAAACTGGATTAACGTCCAAAGTAATGGCCGATATTGGAATAACGAACTGAAATGCTATTCCAGTTTATGTCAAAACATGATTCGACATTGTTCCAATCAGCTAATCAGCCTCCCCATAGAGTATGTAACTAAATTAAATTTTCACACCCTTTAATCAATAATTATCTAGCTGAGGAGATATCATTTGATTCAGACTGATATGTCTAAATGTTTTATATTTCTATAAAATATATACCCTGAAAATTAATGTTTTTGTATTTTTTTTAAGGAATATATCAAGCATTTGTGGGTCATAAAAATTTCTATATGGGTAAACAGCCAAATCCTCTACCGGAAACAAATACGGTAAGCTATTCGGCATTTGAATTTGTGTGTCGTTTCATACTTTTCATAACAGTAAATGTCTATTTTCTCGCGGTGGAATAGAGCTATTCATTCTATAACCTAAGGATTCAGTGTCATTTCCATAGAACCTACTGAAAGATCGAATACTGAAGTGACTTCACTCCATTTTCTATACGGAAATCCTGTTTTTATGGATAACATAAGGCTTGTTCACAATATTAATGGGCTATATAATAAAATATTGGTGGGCTGTTATAGAAAATATTACCTAGTTGGAGGGCTGTTTTAAGGTTGGAGGGTTATATACAGAAGTTTTAAATTTAATTTTCCTATAGATGGCAAATTTAAGGGCACCTTTCATATTTCAAAGTATGACTCTTTTCACGCCCGCAAAATTGATCGATAGAGCGTACCATTGATCTGTATGTGTGATATAAAAACCCAGTGTTCCTCTAGTCTAGTTGGTTCATTCTAATCTATTTAGAGATATATTTTTTGTCTTCAAACAATATTTCACTTCTCTTCAATAATTTCTAATAGTTTTATTTTTAGTTAAAACGACTCTTTTCATTATATTATTTGGTTTGTTTAGATGATCTTTGTGATGCCCTCCTCTAGCGCTCGTTGTGCCCAATTACCCAGAGCAGCTGACAAATTGCCATTCTTTTTCTCATTAAAAAAATTGGTCGAACATTTAAATGGTTTTCGCCCAAATCTAGACGAATCAGACGTTATATTTCCGGATTATGCCGGTCTGAGAGTTAGTCAACCCGACCCAAAGAGTTTGTTAAAAGCTGAACGAAGACGCAAACGCAAGCTTGAACAGGCTAAAGAAGCTGAAGCCATCAGTGCTGAAGGTGGTGGTGTCGGCGCTATTGCTGCTGCTCCACCTATGTCCAATGCTGGCGGAACAATGATGCTTCAGGGTCAACAGGTCTTGCTGGATCCCAGCAAGCTGCAGGGCAAGCAGAATACCGCGTTTGTTGTTGGTCAGGCTGGCCAAATGCAGGGAGTTCAGGCCACCTCCAATATGCTCGCTCAGGCTATGTCGAGTGCCAATATTCTGGCCTACCAAATACCCATGCCCCAGGAGACCAAACCTCAGTCTGGTAATATTGATTATGCATAATATGTAGATGCAGACTAATGTAATTTAAGATTCGATAAAACAGAACATATTCTTGTGAATGCAAGCGACGTGAATTATTCGTGGAGCAAGCAGTGCATTTAGTGCTTTTGCTTTCAGCATTCTTAAAATTACTTATTGTCCATATAAATTAATTTTAAGAACTTAATTAAAACAGCGTTTAAACCAACTTATTATCATATTGTTACTGTTAGTGATATTGTTAGAACTGTGATATACTTGCGTTATCAAGTTGTTAAATTTGCTAATTTAGCTGTGGTTGTTACAACAGCCAATACTACCAAAAAATCTAGATCTCGGAAGAAAAATAAAGGCAACGACTCCAATGCTAACACTTTAAACGATAATGCACAAAAATTTGTCTCAGCTGGAGCCGGCAATGCTGTCTCAGCTGCCACTGTACTGCAGGCGGTCGCCGCGCCCACTGTCATTCCACTGCAGACTGTCACCATGGCCGGCGGGCAGCAGCAGTGGACGACTGGTCAGGCGACACCTCAGCTCATACACGCCAGTCAATCTGCTGGCCCAGTCTATGCCACTGAGCCAGTGACCTATTCCAATTCTGGTACCACCGCAACCATTTTTCAGCAGCCCATCTACTATCAGCAATACGACGGTTAGTAATCATTCACTTTTATATTTTTTATATAAACTGCACCGCGGAGTGTTAAAGAACACTGTCTTCTGCGCGTAAAACAATATAATACATGAAAAAATAATGAGGGGAACGGTCTATGACAACTCGTCTCTGTCAATTCGTTTCCGTCATTTTGTCGCCAGATACGAATCGTCTCTGCCGTTTCGTCTCCGGTTGATTCGTCTCTCTCTTACCTGAGAC
>JAYJLU010316621.1:0-13655 GCA_036873645.1 Minona dolichovesicula | reverse complement strand
TCTCCTCTTTCCCCCCCTCTCTCTCTCTCTCTTCCCCTCTCTCTCTCTCACTCCCCCTCTTTCTCTCCTCTCTCTCTCTCTCCTCTCTCTCCCTCTCCCTCTCTCCCCTCTCTCTCTCCTCTCTCTCTCTCACTCGTGTCCTCTTTCTCTCCTCTCTCCCGTTCTCCCTCTCTCCTCTCTCTCTCTCTCTCTCTCTCTCTCACTCCCCTCTTTCTCTCCTCTTCCCCCCTCTCTCTCCTCTCTCTCTAAGGCTAATTATGAAACGTGTTAGGACTACTATGTTAACTCACGATTAAATATCTCCATGGTCGCTAATAATATAGTTCTATAGAGAGTCGGCAAGAATGAATTCTCATTCCGGATTATTTTTGATACAATGACATACTAAACGCCACTCAGGATTAAAGAAGCCATTCAGATTTATAAAACTGAATTCAGTGTTGATTAACTGTTCGCGAGAAAAGAGTAAAGAGTTTTAGGATAATTGTGTCCTTGAGACCATATAAAAATGTAATAATAATATCTTAAATTGAAGCGGAGGAAAGCGAACTCTCGACCCCACCAATTCCGGTGTCGAGAGTTCGAATCCCGACTATGTACTCTCGGGAATGAAATGTTGAAAAGTGGTGTATAGAGATTATAGGCTTGTTTAATTTAGTTAATTGTACCTCTATCTATTTTATTTGTTATTTCAGGGGTAATGGCAGATTCTCCTCCGTCATGGTAACTGTGGGTTTTGTTGTGATGATGTGTCTTGATGTTGGTCTCGGATAATTCTCTCTTCAATAGGCAGCCATCATAGTGCATAATCGATCGATCTCTGGGACACTCGAGATATCTTTCACTGACTCATTCGAAATGTGGTTATTTTGTACTGGCTGTTCTCATTTAAATCCAGAAATAGCTCTATTTCTTTTGAAATAGAAATTTAACACGAATTTCTCCATCTCCTATTTTTTATGGTTCATTGTTGAGAGAATATGTGTATAGATATGTGAAATAATAGTTCAATTAGCGCAGGAGGAGTATTTCTGTCATCGATATGCCTTTTTGAGTGTTGTAAGGAGCTACATATTTTTCAATCATTGATAACATCTTCGAGATATTTGTGTTTTAGATACATAGGGAATGCTATTTTTAATTAAATACTATTTGATTAACTGATGAATTCTAGTCAGTTCTGGTCTCTCCATCACTCTTCTCTCTCCTTTTTCTTTCTTTCTCTCTCTCTCTCTCTCCTCTCTCTTTCTCTCTCTCTCTCTCCCCTCTCTTTCTCTCTCTCTCTCTCCCTCTCTTTCTTTCTTCTCTCTCTCCCCCTTTCTCTCTCTTTCTTCTCTCTCTCCCCGACTACACAATCTATCCTTATTATAGGCTGCCGCCTTCTGTAATCACCCCTTTATTTTAATTTGTAGTGTACCTCTTTATAGTATATTGATCAACACCATCATGATTTCAACAAATCCGCTAAATATTCTTCCGTAGCGATATGAGGATTAATTGTATTTATATACATAATTTCGTTTAAAAGTTTATTGTCACAGTAAATTATTGTAGACAACTCATGTGCTAAACATTGTCCAATACCTAATTGATGATATTGATGGTTTCAACTTATTTGTATGTAATTATGTATTTTGGTAATTTATGTATACTTTAGATTGTTTTGTAGGTATATTATGATCGATAATGTATTTCTATGGAATGAAGACATGATAGTGAAATTTCTGGTGAAATGAATTTGTATAAGCTTTTATTTCTGTTTTTCTATTTTGTTTTTTATTTATAATATGCCAATTCGTACTTTAATAATATGATTTATTTTGATACATTTATTTTAATTATACTATAATGAGAATCATGGTTATGTACGCGGTAAGCATAATTAATTATATCCTTTAATTATGAGGAACAGAAATGATGCAGCGTGATATATTCTCCGGCCATTGCCTATATAGTTTATAGAATTATTACGTGATATTATTAAATCTACGTAGATATTATCATAATTATGAATCTATCATCAAATCCTCAAAAGCCACTATCCCAAAGTATCACATTAAAAGGAATTAAGATATTACAATTGAAGCTTACACGCATATCAGAATTGGAAATTAAAGGTTCAAACGCATATATACACTAAATTTAATGTTAAATTTTAAAATGATATAAAATCTAATGGAAAATTTCTCCGCCACTGAAAAGAGCAGATGAATAAATTTTAAATCACATTCCACCAAAATATTTCATTGAGAATGTGAGTACTAATGTGATAAACCATGATTGATTGGTATACGTGCTCATGAGCACGTAATAGAGTGTAATAGAGTCTGCAGACTCTATTACAGCAGCTTTGTTTATATTGTTAGTTATCTTTGTTTTTTTAAAATAAATATCTATCTATGTATGTAACAGAAATCTCTTTGGCTGCTTGGTGTGTAGTTGCTTTAACTGGTGCATTTTCCCTTTGTCTGCAATGACCGGCGGTTTGATTTTGTCTATCGTTGGATGGCGGTAGCGTCGACTTCGGTTGGCGTGAAACGTATACCATAATTGTCTAAAGATTTATTTTTTTGGTTTTCGGTTGACACATTTTCCCTTCATTTCAAAATCTATACTGTCGGGAATTAATGGGATTCAAAAGCTATTTATACGCGGTTGCATAATAATTGCGGTGTAACCATATCAGCATATAGGTATCACAGCGCTGAGTTATATAAAAACAATATGTATATACAGTAATTCAACTTTCGAGGTATATTGGATTTCAAACGAATTTCTATACATGATATTTTTTCATGTGATCATAATTAAATTGAACTGACTTAAAATTTAAAGTTTGAGAATAAGACGGAAATATATTTAAACCACGCGAATGGAGTAAATTCTTACAAATTATACAAACCGCGATGAAACTGCATTTTACCATTAGGCATAGATTTTTAAAAAATATTTCGGACTTACAAAAACGATTGAATGTTTATAATCCGCAGAAATTGAGTGTTTTCGATGATATATATATATATATGATCCCAACATCAAAGCATACTTTTCAATAAAAATTATGGGTATGTATTCATACGGCTTTATTTATGAGAGATAAAGTTGGTAATGCTTATCTACCACCGGGTTTTTCGATTTTTTAGGATCGGTGTTATATCAAATAACAAAGAATTTAGAGCTTCTCGTCCAGTGCTTACTAAATTATCGTTTGACAAAAAAATTTGAATTACTTGACTGTGACTTGAATAAATCAAATTTAAACAGAAAGCGAAAATTAAAGAATTTTTAAAGAATAGCCTACTTGTTTAAACGCATAAGTTATAATAAGCAGATTTACGCAAACAATTCTGTATCAGGAATAAATGTAATTGTAAATACCTAAATATTATAAATATAATTTACTAACATTTTTTATTGAATTCCTCAATCATAAGTAAAAGTATTAGGAATATTGTTTCTTACCAAACTACCAAACTTAACCTGAATTATAATTCAGGGCCCATTTATGGAAGCAACTAAAAACATATTTCACTAGTTAATGTTTATTGTATAAAGATTACATCACACTTAGGCAACTGTTGATAATGTTAAAGTTTATAGCCACATGGTGACCATAACACTAACTATATATCTTAATAGAAATCCCCTTAATATTACATAAAAAATAATATTAAAATTAAACACATATTCCTAACCCTAAACTTTAATATTATCTGCTTGGCAGGTTGCATTAATACTACATGCTTTTGTACGGATCAGGGGAATTTAAGAGATTTCTATCAGGGAATATTAGAATATAAAAGTTTTTATATGCCTTGGCCTACAATTTAGATGGTTGACAACTCATACACTCTAATTACTAAACTATATGATATTTATTTTAGAAGGTTGCCTTAATGGTACACTAAATATATAAGTCAATGATGTATATCAGATATGTAGGTCAATTTATTTATTTAATGCTTTTTTAAAAGGTTGGCAAATGGTCCGGATAAGTTATTAACTTTGTTCTAAATCTAAGGTTAGGAATTTGTTGGACAAGCTACCCACCCATGAAAAGTTGCCAACTTGTCAGGTTGGTGACTTGGCTCCAACACTTATTTTACATTTCAGAGTTATTGAATTTTCAAAATTTTTTTGCCACATAATATTTTTCCAGATTTCACCCCAGCTTCTAGTATTTACATCTGATGCAAGAGTTGCTTATATGTCTTACTTAGATCAGAGAAAAGAAGAGGAACGTCATACAAGGAGTTGCAGCAGCATAGACATCAAGATGAAGAATTGAAAGATTTAAAAGCTAAATGAGTGTTGAGGTTAGAAGGGGTTATCTCAAATTTGACTAAGTCTGCTGATGATACAGAAGCTGAAAAGATGGGGAAGTTCAGGGAACTCTACCTCAAATCAAATGCTCTAAGAAAAAAGCCTCTTCTGAGAAAGAAAGATAAAGAGGCAGATTAACAAACTAATCATTCTTGTTTCTCACTGGGAGCCATTTTTATCTTTCCCACATGTGGAATGCTTCAAATTATCAGCCATATGTATTGATATCACATGTACAGTACAGTACCGGTATGTACTACTATAATTTTAATAAATTTGGATATCAGGGAATTAAAATCTTGAAAAAGCATACTGACCATGATACAGGGTATCCCCAAAAAGAACGCAAGTGAGAAAATCTAGTATTTCATTATTAGTTTTAATGTAAAATTAGAATAATCAAACATTTTAAATGTATCCAGGCAGCTTAGCTAAATTAACCAACAGTTATTCAGATGCTAAATTTAGATTTGGAATTTCCAAACTTAGAATTGGAATATCCAAACTGTTTAGATAAGTCACTTTTATGTAGTGTATCATGTTTCACTAGCATTCTTTTACTGGACACCATGTATTAGCATAATATTATCAACATGTTCGCCATGTGGCTAAGTATTTAACCTAAATGAAACATTTTTGCTTTGGTAGTAAAAATATGTGTAATATGTTTGATTTTACATTAGATGTTATTACTGCTATTCCCATGGCCTTAAGCATATATATAAAGTCTCTTAATTGATTCCTTTACGCAAATCAAATTTTTTAATAGACATATTAATGAAAGTTTATGACAAAACTGTGATACTTGCATCATTTAAATTTGTACATATAGGTAAGGACAATGTGATGGAATACAATATCAATTATTGAAATAAAAGCATATAGTCTACATGTTTTGATAACATTTTTTCAAGAAATGAACCTTTTTTGCAAGGAAGGAAGTTATTTTATCCACTGTAAAACTGTACTTGACTATCTCACCATGTAACAAAAGATATTTGTATTAAATGGAATGACATGTCTATTTAAAAAGTAATCTCTGTAATCAGGATTTATTATATATTTAGTATCACATGATGAATTGTAAAGATATGACTTTTATTGATATTGAATATAATTATATACTGAACTTAAATTTGATTTTAGAAACATCAAGCCTTATCAATTATTCCTTAGTGATTGATCTACACAGCTAACTTTTTGAAAAAAATATATCATTCTTCGTAGCTCTCTTTAATAAGGTTTTTAAATAAGTTGACATCAACTTTGAATTACCCACTTGTCAATAAGGTTTGACATTTTTTATTTTATTTTATCAAATAATAAATTGGCTAGTTTTGAAAAACACATTAAGCCTAATACAAATTACTTTTGCCAAGAAATCTATTCAGTTATCTATTCATTTTTCTTGTAAAAAAACTGTTTGTGGCAGAATTTGATTGCATTATAATCAAGTTCTCTGTATTTGTTCATCCAATGCTTATTGTCATTGATAAAAGTTTACTTTATTGTCATTTGATTAGCCTGAATGTATTTTTATATAGATTGATCAATGGCATCTAGAGGTAAAAATCCTTTTGAAGATGATGATGTTGGAGGATTTGGTGCTCCGGCTAAATCTTCAATGAATAATTCAAGATCTGGTGGTTTTGGTAGTAATTCTGGATATGGTTCCAGGGATAATGGGAGATTAAATAATAACTCGAATGGTGGAATTGACAGTGGATATTCTGTTCAGGTAAAATTATTCCCATCTGCTGTTACTTTCTAAATTATGATTATTAAGTTTATTAATACATTATTTACAATATTTACATTAGCAATTATTTCTTTGAGTTTATACATTTAAGTATACCATAGTGCACAAACATAGGGCTTGGAAATAAAATGTGGAATAGCGCTGTATAGAGGTTATACAGTCTTATATTCGTACAATAAATATTGATATTAAAATGTTCTAAGATACTGCATAAAACATCATTTTTAATCGTTTTATACAATGATCAAATTCTTAATTTTCATACTATCACATAATTGACTATTAGAACTAAATTCCCTTGTTTTAATGTGTCAAAGTATTCTTTATCATTTTAGTCACAAGTACAGCAATCTCGAGAGCGCACTGTTGATAGTCAACAGAGAGCACTGCAGAGCATCTACAGGACGGAACAGATTGGTGTTGAAACCGCCTCAGAGTTGATGGAGCAGGGAGAGAAACTGCGCAACACAGAGACCAAGCTCGATGAAATTGATCAAATTCAGAAACAGAGTCAGCTTCACATCAATAGTCTTTCAAGTGTCTTTGGGGGCATAAAAAATTGGTTTGCTAAAAAGTATGTGCTCTTTATACAACATACGTTAATTGAATCTCATTATCAGATCTTACTATGCTATAAGAATTTATTGATTGTCATTTTAACGAATTGATACTTTTCCTCATAACGTTACTGAGGTAGTAATGTTATAATCTGTGAGCTGGATTGTCTTAGGTGAGTCATAATGAATAACGACTTGGAGGATGAAAACTAAAATATTGATTACATTGTATTTTGTGATACCACTTCATAATATCTGTCTATACACTGTTCAACAGTTGAATTGATGTACATATATGTACGTGTATTATTTTATATTAGACCTGAACCAGTTAAGCAATCGCAGAACATTCCAGCAATGCCTCAGTCAGAAAGAAATCCTTCTCTTTATAATGCCATGGATAAAGTCCACCAATGTTCCAACCCCATTCCTCAATATTCCCAGCAAATGGAGGATACTAAACAGCCAGAGGTATTTATTTATCGCTAAAATATAGAAGCATTTTTCACAGAATGTTGAGAAAATACAATTAATTGACCAGTGGAATCTCTTTGACCATTCATTTCCCAATCTTCTCTGTCTTTGATTAAATGTTGTAACTCTCCAACATTTGTTAAAGTCGTCCAGTGCTTGATTTCATCTAATCAGAGAAGTATGAGGTCTTCAGATCTCTTCAGGGACCAGTTTGAAGGTGCAGCTATGCTCTAGAGATGCATTTCCGTTTACAAGCTATATGTATCAAGGAGCATCTCCGTGTTTCTGTGTTGCAATAATCTCTCTTTTCTCTCTCTCTCTCTCCTTTCTCCTTCTCTCTCTCTTTTCTTTCACTCCCTATCTCTCTTTTCTCCCTCTCTCTCTCTTTTCTTTCACTCCCTATCTCTTTTCTTTCTTTCTCTCTCTCTCTTCTCTCTTTTCTCTTTCTCTCTCTCTCTCTCTCTGTCTTCTCTCTTTTCTTTCTCTCTTCTCCTCTCTTTCTCTTCTCTCTTTTATTTTTTCTCTCTTTTCTTTTCTCATCCATTATCCTTCCAGGAAATGTTCAGCAAACGTCTAAAGCACCATGCTTTGAAACTCTATTGTGTTCCAGTTCGTTTTAATGTTTAAATGCTGTGAAGAGCAAGCAATATTGTGTGTCTCGATTTCCATAAATAGTCCTTCTTGTGGGGATTGTTTTCATTTCTGATCTCTACCCTATGATAAGAAAAATGGTTGATTCCCTCAATTATTTCGTTATCGACAAGAAACTTTGGATTCTTCTTGTTTTGCCTAACTATATACAATCGACAATATGTTACACATGGAGTAATGATTAATACTCGCGAAATAGTATTAGTCTAATATCATACAGTTTTGACTCACAAATTCCTATCTCTTAACCTTTATAAATTTCAATTTATCGCATCTCCTAAACACCTTCATTTATTCTTATATCTTTGGAACGTAAAAGGAGCCTAATGTTAATATTCTTTCAACCTAAGCGCAAATTAACATTTATTCGATTAAAATATTCGTCTTGCCAACGCTATGAAAAAGTTGATAACACCAATCAATCAATCACTCCTTATGGTTCTGATCTCATATTGCGAATATCTTTATATGTAATTGAATGAAATGTACAGTAGATAAGAATGTCACCTGATTATTAACTACTAAATTGGAGGAGATATAGGCTGATAAAATGCATACTAGTCATGTCACAAGCTTATGAAGTACCGCTTCTGGAATCAGCTAACCCCAGGCAGTCATCTCTTTATCATAATGATATAAACTCACACTATAGTCTGTGAATCATTCAAATATGATAACAAGACGAAAACAGGAAGAAAATAAATGGAAGTCTTACAATTCTTTCATTCCGAAAGAACAAATTGTTTGACTAAATTGGTAAATCAATATCTACCTGTCCTATATCTGAATGCATTCCGGAAATTCCGGAAGGATCCCTTAAATGTAACAAACAAAAGAGAAACGAGTTTTCTCCATGGAGTCAAAAAACAGTCAGATTTAACTGATCTAGTTGACTCCATTTAAAATATTGAATGTAGGAGGCTAAACTATTTAGCCTATCTATAAAACTAAAATATGGCAATGATAAAACGCGAAATAGTTTTATCATTTTTAGTTCGTTAGGGTTAGGACATTATATGACTTTTAGATAATATACATAATTGCTAAAAATTAAATAAAGCACAAAAGATCAATAATAGATAAGACAATATATTAATTTATAAAGAGAAAGAATGCAAAAAATTTTAATTTCTACAATAATCGATGAATTCCGAATTTTAGACGTACATAGTACATTACACACAACAAAACAACATATTTGTGTGCAATAGTTGGGTTCTTATTTTATCCTGATCAGAGATTTTTAATATTTCAAGTTCTTTGTGAAGTATATTGCTTCTAAATAAATGAGTTTTCATGAATAGAATTTTTAGCAATCTATTACTTACAAGATTTCCGGAAATGTTTTGTTCTCTACACAAGGACCCCTGATAATAGGAGCTCTGGTAATTTCATAAGTTTTGCTTTCATTTATTTTAGAGAGAATTTGATCGAAATTTGGACCTAATGTCGGACGGTATGTCGAGATTAAAGGGTTTGGCTTCGGGCTTAAATTCAGAAATTGATACTCAGAATGCTCAGCTGGATCGAATGGCACCGAAAATGGATAGGGTGACTAATAAGACACGCGAGCAGAACAAACAAATGAATACCATTCTCTATGGAAGACCGAAAAAATAAAAAAATTATTAAAAATTTCAATCCTGTCATCAAACTGATTATTAACATATTCTGTTATCCTCTGTCTGTGTGTGTTAGAGATTCATCCTAACATTTAGGTTTTACATTATATGGACTTAATGTGAGACTGAGGTACTTTACTGAACTACAGCATGCGGTGATTTGTGAATTGATCAATATCAATATCTGAATGCATAATAAATGAGGACTGTAATTTATTCTGTTCTGTATATAATACATAAACACGAGCATTGCTTTTATTTAAAATAAAGGTATTTTACCGGCATATGTACTTATATATTATTATAATCGGTTCATCTGGATAAGATTTATTTAAATATATCATTCAGACTTCCTTCTTCAGATTCTTTTTTTTTATTTCAGACATAGTTTAAGATATGTATGTAGATTGGTAAACTGTCGCCTTGTGTAATTCTCTAACAAAAACATCGATATACATATTTCTATAGTTTGTAAGCATGCATAAAATATTTTTTGTTGAAAGTTTATCGCAGACCTGCCAACTGTCCCGATTTCGTCGGGACAGTCCCGATTTTCAGGGCGTTTTAGCCTGTCCCGATAATATGTTGTACATGTCCCGATATTTTTTACCTTTAATGCAAAAAAAAAATTTTATAGCCATTTTATGAATATGGCTATAGAAATTGATCAAAAGGAGTCACTAAACCTGAAAAATTTCACGCTTCGCGTGATACTTGTCACACCTGTTTGTTTTTATAATTATTTTCACTATTAATTTTCGTTTCTGTTTATTCTTTTCAGATAATGTATTAGTGACAGAGAAGTACCTATTTGTATTTGCCCTTTGTAGTCTTCTTTACAATTGAATAAATTGTATTTATCTACAATGGCCTTTGTTTTTATTGCTTGATATTGTATTCATTGTTAAACTGTGTTTATTATTCATGGTGTTTAATTTGTTATTGTTTTGCTATTGTTCGATAATACTCTATTTAACATTAATTGGAAGTATTTATTTATTACTATAGGTGCTTAGTTCTATTTCTTATTTCATTTTAATCTAACCTGACAGTTCGAACCTACATATTATAGCGTCTTCCTTTCCGTGGTTCTATTATTGTTTATTTTAATCCTAATTAAATTGGAAGGTTTCTTTCAGTGCTTACCCAGAAAAATTTATATTGAAAGAAAAAACATTTTCGGAAAATGATGTAAAACTTTAAACAGTTTTCGTTTGACTATAATTATGTTTCATGTGATTAAATATCACAATGGTACACAATAAATCGTTTAATTGACTGTAGGTTTCTTACTAATAATGCATGACTATATTTATGGTAAATATTGAATTTAATGGAGAATTTAATAGTGAATTTAATGGATAATTCATATCTTATTGTTTGCCTCTTCTCTTTACTTTTTGGTGTGATTAATTATTTTGTTAACCTGCATTTACAGTTCATGGACAAATTTGTGAAACGGAAAACACGGGATACTGATGAAAGAAATGAGCCCCCTTCTAAGCGTATAAGAAGCGAGTCAACCATGCAGGACGACATCAACAGTGACGAAATAATAGAAACGGAGCAGTCCAACATGCGGGGCGACACAGTTACTCCGAGTACTTCAAAACGAAAACGTGAAGTAACATTTCGGAAAGAATATGAAGCCGATTTCCCATTTATCAAACCATCTGGACATGGAGAATCCTATGCCTTTTGTACATGCTGTAGTCTCCATTTTAGCATATCCCATGGTGGTCGCGATGATATTTCTAAGCACCTTAAATCAGCAAAGCATAAGAAATTATCTGAAGGTCCCTTAAAGAATGCGGCTATTCGAAACTACTTCAACGAAGACAAGGATGCTAACTCTGTCATCCACGCCGAAGTTATTTTTACCAAGGTACCTATATTAATTATTTTAACTCCATTCTCAAATGTATTATTGACATTTACCACGTATACTGAAGTTTTCTATTTTATTCTAATAATAACTCATTTTAACATATTTTAGCTTCTCGTGGAAAAGAACATCCCGTTATCAGTTGCAGACAATTTCGGAAATGTTCTCAGAAGCATGGTGCCTGACTCCAGCATTGCGAAGAAATATGGGTGCGGTCGTACCAAAACCACCGCCATTGTCAAATCTCTAGCCAAGGAAGAGGTGTCTTTGACAACATCATGTATGAAAAAATTTGGATATAGGTATGCATTTATGTTTATTGTAACTACATAATATTTCGCGAAATTAAGTGAAGTCGTCATTACTTTTATTATTTAAATGTTTTTAATTTAGCATTGCAACGGATGGCAGTAACGATAAAAATGAGCAACTCTACCCCCTTGTAGTTAGAGTTTACTCTCCGTCAGATGGGAAAATAACAACGCAGTTGCTGGCAGTGTGCGAACCAGCAACCTCAGAGGCCAAAGACATAGCTGATATGATTGTTGGAAAGCTGAAAGACAACGACGTTCAATTACATAACTGTGTCTCTTTCGCCTGCGACAATGCTAATGTAATGGTAGGTAGTAGTGGTGGAGTTATATCATTTCTGCAACAACAAAAAAGAGAAATTTTGTTGTCTCCCTGCGTCTGCCATCTCCTAAATCTGATGACGAAGAAGGCCTGTGGCGAGTTGCCAATCAGCGTTGATGGTGTTCTTGTGGACATTTACTACTATTTCCATCATTCCAGTAAACGTAAGAAAAACTTCGAGGTATTCCAAAAGCTTTTTACTGATGAAGTGAAGCAAGTGCTAAAACATTGTGCCACTCGATGGCTGTCGCTAACTATTTGTCTTCAGCGTGTTGTTGACTTGTGGTCACCCCTCCACCATTACATGGCAGTTGAACTACGAGAGCATGAAGCAAAGTTGGCCAAGAAGAAGAAGAAGAAGAACTTACCACAAGCTCCTGAAGATGCAGTCATTGACTCTCTGTTTCCAAAAAAGAAAGAGGACGAAGAACCACAAAAAACATATGCTCATCAGCGACTTATTCGAATCAACGCTTTCCTATCATCCAGACGTGCTTCTGCATATTGTGCTTTCCTACTGTGGTATGTACCATCCGTCGATAAATTTAACAAAACTCTACAAAAAGATGAACCTCTGATCCATGTGCTTCATCCGTTACTACACAATTTTCTTCGCGATCTCCTTTCTCGTTTCATGAAGACATCAGCCTTGGCAAATGTACAGAACCTGAAAAGCGTCAATTACAAAGATAAGAAACTACAGGTAGGCTGAGTAAACCAACTTTTTAAATTTAGCTAAACTATGTGTGAATAGTTTCTATATAAGCCTACAGCAGTAGACTATAAATTAGATTTAGCTGAACTCGCTGTGAGCTAACGATTTCTTATAAATTTCTAATAAATAAAGCAAGTTAGTTTAATTATGATAAAGCCTTGTTAGCTCACTGTACAATTGATCACTTCTCAATGGCTAAACTATTCAAACCTAACTTCATTTTATTTCATATATTTTATGGTTTAACCCAACTTAAACTTTCTGCCCTTTTGGGCTTTAGTAAGTATATTACTCTTGTTAAAAAAGTTCCATTTTGCATTATACATCTTCCCTTACAGGTCACAAATAATGACATCTATCTTGGTGAGAAAACGAAGGACTGTCTGGACAAACTCAAATCTCATGTGAAGGCTGAAGTCTGCAACAATATCAAGGCCTTCTTTGAAACAGCTGTAGACTACGTATTGAAGAAATTTCCTATGGATAGTCCAATGCTCACCCATGCTCAGGTCGCCAACGTGGAACTGCGGACAACAACATCATGGGCCAGCCTGGATTATTTTCTTTCGCGAGTGCCTAATGACTTCTCATTGGATGTACTCCATGACGCCTTCCGACGATATCAGACATTCTCTCTCCCTATTGAAGTTACCAACATCAGGAATGATGAAGTGTGGCATCAGCTTAAGAATTGGCGTGATGTTGATGGTGCCTATCCCTTCCAAGAACTCGCTTCTATCATGTTAGCTATCCTGACCATTCCCCACAGTAACGCAGATAGTGAGAGAATTTTCAGTGTGGTTCGCAAGAACCGGACTGAGACTAGGTCATCTATGTCTGTGGAAACCTTGGAATCTCTGCTTGTTAATAAATTGGGTGGGCGTGTGATGCTCACGGATGACATTCTCTCTAAGTGCAAAAGTGCAACTAGTCAAAGTTTGAGGTCAAATAAATAAACGCTTTAGTGGTTGTTGTGGTTGCGAGGACATTTTATTTGGACACGGTCTATTATACCTAATACCAATTTTATTTAGTC
>JAYJLU010315511.1:0-13657 GCA_036873645.1 Minona dolichovesicula | reverse complement strand
GTTAATGCGTTGGTTATCAAATAAATGGTTCTTATCACTATTTTTATTTTGTATCAATCTTAGCTGAAATATAACATGGCGACGAGGAAAAATGCACTGGAAACTTTGTTTTCAAAATTGCTAATTATAGACAGGAGATTGCGGATATTTCCTCATTTAAAAAAGGAAAGAGTATCGAGAAACACCTGGAATTGATTGGGGAGAAGATACAGGATCTTTGCATACCTGAAGAACAGAAGGCAAATTTTCTAATAAAACCTTTGGATGTGGACATCCTCCTAGAAATTAAAGCCTACCCTAACTTTCAAGAAGAGTATGATACCATAACAAAACTACTGATGGAGGTACATGGAGAAAAATCTACTCCTATTAGTCTTTGTGTTTCCTTGCTGAACATCAAGCAAAAACCAGGGCAAAATATCAAAGATTACCTGTCGGAGATCAGGATCTCAGCAATGAAATTATTTCCCGGTGAAAAACCTGAGGAGCGGGAAAGAATTATGCTCATGGGTTTTATGGAAGGTTTGGCCAATCAGAAACATTCTACAATTCTGCGACAATTACAGCCTACCACTTTGCAAGAAGCATATATTTTATTGAAAAATGAAAAAAACTAATTATGATGAACACCTGGTAATGAAAATTGACGGGGCATCAGAAAGGAATGAAATTGAAATTATAAAAAGAAAGCTGGATATGGCATTCAAAAGAATACAAGAGTTAGAGAACAAAATCCGCATTGAACCTCAAAAGAAATCGTTCAATAAAAATGGTGTCCGTTGCTTCTTATGTAATAAAGATGGTCATTTCAAGCGAGATTGTCCAATGGTACAGAAATGTAAAATATGTCAACGCGGAAATCATTCCACCGAGAATTGTTACTATAAAAGAAACCAGGAAAATAAAAAGATTCGTAATGTGGACAATGAGTCTGTCAAATCGGTGACAACGGATGAAATTGAAGAAAATGGAGTTAATGTTGCTGATGATTTTGAATTAGAGGAGTTGAATGATGCTTATTTTGTTTCAGATGAAAAGAAAAGAAGGAATTACTCAAGATATTCAAGAAACAGATATCTGAGAAAGGATGATAGGTATCCTAAAAAGATACATAACTGGAATAATTACATTTGTGGAGAAGCAAATAAACCAAGAAAGCCGATAAAATCTCAATCTTCTCCTACTGTGATATCTAAATCAAGACCCGAAAGAGCGGCAAATAAACCTGTCATTCCAGCGATTATTGAAAATGAATTTAAAAAGAATGTTTTTCTGGATTCAGGCTGCGAATGCAATATTGTGGATCATTCATTTCTTAGGCAGATTGCCAAAGTGAATACAAATGTAAAGATCCTTAAAGCGGACAGTGGTCATCTTTCCTGCGCAAATGGTTCTCCTATGAAAATAATAGGTCACACAGTCTTAAGGGTAAAATTTGGCTTAAAAGAAATGAAAATGAAATTTGTAGTTGTCGAAACTATCTTTCCGAATGTTTTGATTGGGATAAGATCAATGAAGCAAGATAACATCAGTATCATACCAGCTTGGGATTGTGTTAAAATTGACAATTGTTCAGTCCCCTTTATATCCAAAACCAAAGCCTCCAGTTTAAACTAAATTCGACACGCCTATGATCGAAATGTGTGTAATGTAGATTGTGAGGAGATCCATGATGATAATTTGTTTCAAATTTTTATTGTTGAAAGTTCTCAAAGTTTTGAAAGTGAGTCAGATTATTTAAAGCCTATTTTCGATAATCTAAATAAAAATGAAATATTGAACAAGGATCAAAAACAGATGATAAAAAAACTCATTGAAGACAGAAGGAATTGCTTTTGTAAAAGTAAAAATGATTTAGGATTTTGTCCAAGAATAAAACACGAAATTGAAGTTAAGCCAAATACCTCTCCGCAACAGACATATCATAGATTACCTTTAGGTCTAGAGGATAGAGTCGAAGAAGAGATTGAAAATTTACTTGCAAGGTATAATCCGTGAATCAAAAAGTCCTTGGAATTCCCCTATAGTTGTGGTCAGAAAACCTAATTCGAATGATCTGAGAATTTGTCTAAATTATCAAAAATTAAATGCAGTAACTATTAAACCCACATATTACATTCCTGATTCGGGTCAGTTATTTGACACATTAGCAGGAGCAACTTATTTTTCGTCGATAGATTTATCTAATGCTTATTATCAATGTCAGATTGAGGACTCACAGACACACCAAACACTGCTTTTAACACGAGAAAGGGTAAATATGAATTTGTCAAGATGCCTTTCGGTTTATGTGGAGCACCATTTACTTTTCAAAATCTGATGAATTTGGTGTTAAAAGATGAAAATTGGAAAAAGTGTGTCATATATTTAGACGACGTTTTAATTTTTTCTCAAAGTTTTGAAGAACACTTAAATAGTGTAAATACAATATTGTCAAAAATAGAAGAAGCGGGTTTAAAACTATCCCCCAGCAAATGTAATTTCTTTTGTAGTGAAGTAAACTTTCTTGGACATATCGTTTCTTAGGTTTTTGCAACTATTACAGGAAATTTATAAAAGGATATGCTTATTTATCTTCAGCTTTAGAAGGAGCTCTAGCAAATGTAAACAAGAAAAGAAGTGAAAATTCTATAAAGATTATTTGGGATGATAAAATGAAAGAGAATTTTGATAGCTTAAAAATGAAATTGTGTTCACCTCCTGTACTCTCGCATTCCCCTGTAAAGATGGTAAATATCTACTAGACACCGATGCTAGCTTTTATGGAATAGGAGCAGTCTTATCACAAATACAAAATGGTGAAGAGAGAGTAGTTGCTTATGCATCTCGCAAATTAACCAAATATGAAATGAGTTATTGTATCACTCGCAAAGAATTGCTTGCATTATTCTACTTTGTGGGACATTTCAAACAATATTTGTTGGGTCGAAAATTTACAATAAGAACAGACCACAAAGCTTTGACATGGCTAATGGGTTGGAAACACCCGAAAACTACACAATATTGTCATTGGATATCAGAATTAGAAATTTATGACTTTGATATCGAACACCGCAAAGGTAAAGAACATGTGAATGCCGACTTTTTGTCCCGAATTGACGATTGTCAACAATGTGAGATAAAACATCCAGACCCCAAAAAGAAAAGAAATGTAAAAATGGAATGCTTTCCAAGAGCAAATCTCATTAAATCAGAAGATACCCTAACATGGGGGGAAAAGACAAAAATCTTAAAGAGTTTTCATGATGATATGGGCCATATTGGGATTACAAAAACCACTGAACTACTGTTGAGGAATCATAACTGGAAAAATATAAGAGAGGACATAAAAGACTACGTGAACAGCTGTCATCCTTGTGCACAAAGAAAAGTGGCAAGCAGGAAAAATAGAATGAATTTATTTATAACAGCCAATAAACCATTAGAAAAAGTAATGATCGACATAGCTTGACCGCTATCATCTTGTAAAAATGGATATCGATATATATTAGGAATTGTTGATGTTTTTTCTAGATTTGTGATGTTAATCCCTGTGAGAAAGATAGAAGCTCAATCAATAATTAAAATACTGATCAACCGATGGATTCCATTATTTGGCGTACCGAATATACTCATTTCAGATTCAGCATATAATCTTAATAGCTTGTTAATTAATGATCTTCTTGAAGAAATTGGGGTTCACAAGGTAAGTACAAGTTCATATCACCCACAATCAAATGGAATTATAGAACGAGATTTTAGAACGATAAAAGATATGATATTCGCAACAGTTGAAAGTTATGGAATAGATTGGGTCGAAGCTCTCCCCCTGGTAGAAATTGGCCTGAGATCAGCAAAACACGCGACAACGAAAATCAGTCCATATGAAATGTTGTTCGGAAAATTACCCAATATGCTTCAATTTGTACCTGAAAATTTGATGTTTGATTCGTTGAATCCTGAGGAATATTTCATGCAAATTGAAAAACGCCGGAAACCTATAGCACAACGTATAGAAAACTTGAATTCTAATAAAAATCAGTCAATCAATAACTTATTTCAAATGGGTGACCTGGTAATGGTGAAAAACCTCCCACCAAAGAAAATAGGTGTAGACATGGCGCGATACGTAGGTCCTGGTATGATTGTCGGGTTAATTGGTATGAAATCCTACCTAGTAAAAATCAAGGAGAAAGTATATCGTCGACACGAGGATGATATTACTAAGTACACAGATGCTAATAAACAAAATATCGATGACTTCAGCGGTCAAAACCAGATACGACAAAACCCTTCTGCGAGAGTGAGGGTGAGAAGGAGAATGCCTGTGGATCGATATGGATTTGATTTTAATCGGGGGGCGTGATAGGTGGATCTTGGATTTCATTGAGATTTCTTTGGAATTCCTTACGTTAGTTGTTGTTAGTTGTTATTATTCCAATGACATTCTGCTAGTTTATTTATATCTATCGTTACTCTAATTCTATCTATGTTTTGTTTAAATTTAAGTTATGTCGTGTAATAACACGTCAGAATAGCTTGTAGACGTTAATGCGTTGGTTATCAAATAAATTGTTCTTATCACTACTTTTATTTTGTATCAATCTTAGCTGAAATATAACACTATACATAGTAGGACCTCGTTTATACGACTCTCAGTTATGCGACTTTCGGGTCTATACGACCTAAAAGTTAAGCACGGATTAAAAGTTCCTATCTCTTTCATATTATTTTGTTTGGATTATGCGACTTACTCAGTTATGCAACTAACGACCTTATACCTTGTATATTTATCTCCTTATGCGGCCAGTGGTAGATTTGCGGCATAAACAATAACAAGCCGACAGCTTATAAAAAGGTGGATAATACTTAGCACATAACGTCTTCCAATCACAACACAATTTAATGTACCTAGTCAATGCTCAACAAGTTTAATGCGGTAGGTAGAAGATATTTGGTGCATTATCTTCCAGTCACAACTCCATCTGAGAGTCAATACTCAACATGCTTATAATACGGGAAGTGGATGATATTTAGCGCAATTTCTCTGATTTAGAACAAATGAATGCATTTTTATGTAAATTTGCGATGTTGGGTTGCGTCCATGGAGGCCGATAAGTACAATTGCCATTCACCTCAGAATAATAAGTCTAGCTGGTCTATAGCACTGCTGTAGAGGAAAAAATG
The DNA here is from genome assembly GCA_036873645.1 of Minona dolichovesicula. NCBI lineage: Eukaryota > Metazoa > Platyhelminthes > Proseriata > Monocelididae > Minona > Minona dolichovesicula. Next base: position 8,491 of record JAYJLU010315511.1, on the reverse strand, counting down.
AATCATACTTGTATATGTGTTACATTATGTTTATTTGACAATTATAATAGCTGATTACTCTTTGCGATAATTTATTCGTATTTCTGAAGAAAATGGTTTATGCGACTTTCTCGCTTATGCGACCCATTTGATATGGCAAGAGAAAAGTCGTTTAACCGAGGTCCTACTGTACCAGAATCGGCATTAACGTGGAATGGTGTGTATTCGATATAATTTCAGGGATGTTCCTTAAGTTACTTCCCTGGAGTTACTCTCGTGTCCTGGTGTTTTTAGTTGTTTTCAAAAATATAGTCAAGATAACTATTTACTAAACGCTGAGCTTCTACATATATGGCCATATTGTTGATATAAAAACACTAAAATGTCTTAACTTAATTCGACCCAACATATAAACAATCCCGCTTAACGTAAAACTGCTGACGATCTATTCATTAAGAAACTTAACTCTCAAGAAATACAATAAGTGGAATATTTGGTGGTTGATATGCAATATTGACTCCCCGCTATTTAATGCCCCTTATGTCAGAATTTCATCAAAATCAGTGAAAATTAAAAGGTCATTATCGTGCAAAAGTAATAGCGTCTTCCCTAGCAACCAGACATTATAATGGATAACGAATTCTTACGTTACCATGCAAGTTATCCCTGGGTACAAAATTTCAGGAAAATCGATTAAGGTTAATGGGACATTATCGGTGCTTACAAATGGCTGAAGAAGAAGTGACGAAAAATGCGACTTTTCTCCTGCCATATCTAGCGATGAATTTGACCAATCTTAAAGTCATGTTGTCCATGTCTTAGTATGGTACAAGCCGCTCTATAGAGAGACTTGAAACATCGCCCAATTTCATAACTAACCTACATATATATGGCTTGGAAGGATGTAGCGTTATGAGTTAACTTATCCTTTCTAAGCATATGGCTATAGGCTAGTTAGTTCTTCTTCTTCTTCTGATTCTTCTCCATTTCAACCATTTGTAAAAACCATATAATGACCCCTTAAACTTAATCGATTTTCATGATATTTTGTACTCAGCAGTAACTTGCAACGGGACGTAAAAATCCTTCTCCATTTTAGTCTCCGGTTGCTATGGAAGTCGTTATTGCCTAGCAACGCCTTTTTAAGTTCATTCAGAACCGATAATACCTTTTTAACTTTCATGGATTTTGATGAAATTTTAACATAAGGGGTATTCGAGGGTGGGAGTTAGAATCTGTCGACAATTTTGGGTGTCCGGTTGCTATAGGATCAATATTGCCTAGCAACAAGCAAAAAACGTATTTCTCAGTAGGTATCCACCATTATACATATAGTTGCATACATTTTCATGTAACTATGTATTTTAATGTGAATATTTGTTGAGTGTCCGGTTGCTATGCGGTTTTATATTGCCTAGCAAAAGAGGTTGATTTACGATCAAAAGTTAAGTTTCCTAAAGGTGGATTCACATAAACGAAAATAGCTCTGTGCGTCGACCCACACAACCTACTAGTCGCCTCTAACCTCTGCCGCTATATCTAAATGCGTCGTAGCACGAAGACACGACGAGGGCTAACAGAGATACATCCACACACAGCATGTTATGATTTTGAGATTACAGAAAATTATTCTGGCGAAAGTAAATTTCATTGTCAAAATTTGTGGTAAATATCAATGAAAAATATATTTGTTAACCAATGAATTGATATGAAAATGGAGATTTTTTGAATAGCGAATATATAGATATCTTCACTTTTGGAATATGTCAACTTTAAATTTGCGACAATTCATCCAATCAGTAAAGGTTATATAGGAGGTAATTCGTCGCGGAGTTCTCAATAGCTAGATATATGCAGATATATTCACAACATCTCACAACTCACAACAACATTTTTTGAATTATCAAATGATAAAGGCTCATAACACTATTCAATTTTATTTTCTAGATTTCTTTAATTATTTATTTATTTCTAGAAGTACTGAACTGTGTCTCTTCCACTCCGACATATACGAAGAACAGAAAAAATAAACATGAATATAAAAAATTCAACACGGAATAATTCAATTTAAATCGATGGGATTATAGTTCTTTAATAGTTGAACACCCCACCCCCCTAGAATAGAATATTAAATGCTTAAAATGTTTATTAGTCTCAACTCTGTATAGAAATCAATGTGATATTTCTCTTATTATCAGGTTGCAAACGATCAAACTTCTGCATTTTCTGTGTGTGCTAATGGTCCTCAATCAACTACCAACGGTCAAATAATTCATCTTAGATGTCAAAAGTTTGGACGAATTGTGCGATTACAAATACCAGGTGTTGGTAAAGTAATCAATATTTGTGAAGTGAAGGTGTATGGACAGTGTCAAAATTGTGAGTATCATTGAATCATTATGTAGACATTTGGAAATGAGGGTTAGGTAGCTCTTTTGATTATAAGAATTTCTTTAGTAGTAACTAACATGTAAATAAGTGTAAATTAATGAAAGTATAGATTTAAACAAATAATGATGCAAGTTGATATACTTAACACTGCATATAAAATATTGAAGGTCTTAACAACACAATGAACTAGAAATAGGGATATAATAAGATCAACAAATGTATATATAGATTCCTTATTACAAACAATAATTTGATTTGTTTAAGTAAATGTAAGACTAAACATTTGAACACAAATAGCACCACAAATGATTCCTCATTATTTATTGGAATCGATAGAAGTTGTTTCCATTATTGCAACATACTTGTGCATTTCATATAATTGATAAAATGTGAATAATTGAGAAAGATATCGACTATTTTATACAATATTGTGTACTCTTTTTGTTTCAGAAATGACATCAGAACAACACAGTTGATGCATTCAGACAATTCAAATGAATGTTCGATTCATCAATGAATTTATCTGAACAGAAATAAATAACTGTTGCTGTTTTTTATTTAAACTTCTGTTCTTTATAAGTATATTAATTATTTAATATATTTTGTGACCAATGCAACAGTTTTTGAATGAAAATATTTATAATGAAAATATTTCCTTAAATAAATATTTTAAAAGGATCTATAGAAGACGAATTTTTCGAATTTTTTCTTTTCTATAAATTGTTCCAGATGCAAACTTGATTTACATTCCTAATTTTAAGGTTTATCCAAATAACTTTACATTATCAAATTCGATTATGAAACTAACCCTTTCATACTCAAATTAATTTTTACTTATTTCGAATAAAAATTTCGTAAAATAGAAAATTCACGCTTTTCGAAATGTTTAAATGTGAGCATTTTTTCTCCATGAATATAAACAAAGTTGATTAATTTGTTGTAAGTTCACAACATGGATAATAATATGATGAAAAAATGTTTTAATCCTTTTGTTGTACATTTACAACATTGAATATGAAAGGGCTAATCATCCTTTTAGTAATATACCTTGTGTTTTCGAATAGTGCATTTATGGATTAAATGGATTATTATCGTGCATGTGAGAGAACCAAGTTTCTGTGATTATCGTGATATTGATATCTGTGATATTCTGCTCTATCAATGTCGAACAAGATCATCTAAATTGAGATGATCAATAGCATTCCGTTTATCCAAACTTCTTGCATTAAGAACATAAATTGAAGGCGGAGTATAAGAGATTTTTTTGTGTATTTTTGTGTATAGTTTTCAGGGTTATTAATGAATAATTATGACAGCATCAAAATAAAGATGGCGAACAGCAATGGTCAAACAGCAATTGATTACACCAGAAAGAGGAATAGCCTTAATCATTTTTCAGAAATGCAAGGCAGTGATAGGTAATATCAGAGCTGAATGGAGTATTACAAATCTATAAGAATAAGGGTAAGAGTAACCGAAGGTGGTGAGGATTTATAATTATGTAGATTACTAAAGATCTTTGGCTGACCATGTTAAATATCATTTGAACTAAAGTGAACATTAAATGAAATAAAGGGACATACTAATATTAACAAACACTATGGACGAAGTAATGTCCATCGAATGAGATTTAATGATATAGCATGGACAGTTTCCGGAATAATTTTAGAGAATAAGATGTGTTTTTCTTCCCAATATAAAGATCAGGGACTTCTTCCCTGGTAAAGATTCAGAACTGATTTAAGATTTAGAAAAGATTTGTCAATCTGACGATGATACAATTCGACCACTTCCTATTATACACGATTCACCATTGGTAGGTTTTATTTTTAACTCATCTCTAAGGAGCTTGTGTTCCGCCTGTTGGTGATGTTATAGTGAGATATAGATTTTCTGATAGAGTACAAAGTTTTGTTTCCGTTTATTTTCTGTTTTTCGTGTTAATTTAATTGGTTTTGGATTCCGTTGGTCAGTTTTCTGTTTATCCAGTCTTTATTACATGGCTGAAATTGTGGAATACACTGTAAAAACAAAACAGTAAATTTACAGTACCGGTATTGTGAAACAAGATGTCAGTACCGGTACTGTCAATTTACAAAACCGATTTTATATTATGTAAATTTACAGTAGATTCTGTAAATTAACAGTAAATGTTTCGTAATAAAACATATATTCTGTTAATTAACAGTATATTTACTGTTTTCAACAAATTTGTAAATTTACACAACCGATACTGAAAAAATGCAAACCACAAAATTACAGTATTGGTACTGTAAATTTCATATGATGTTCCATTTTTTAATTAGGTACCCAAGTTTGCGATTTTCCATATGCCTTACATGTGTTAAACGTTTTACACCACTCTTTGCCACGCCATCTCCTCTTTGATATGGCACGGGGTTATCACTAGAAATTTTTGGCATCGCTATAGGAGTAACAAATTATTGGCTACTAGGGTTTTGAACAATTTTGTTCTTTTCTCCTATTAATTAATTCTCTTAACATTTTAGCTTCGTCTAAACTTCTCTTTGTTTAATTGTATCAGCTATTTTTGGCAGCAGCACCTGCTGTTGAGGAGATTGCACTACATCCCGTTTTAATTAAACCCTTATTCTTGGATGCAAACTCTAGTGCTTTGGATTCAATATTTACATATTAACCCATCTAGAAATCCATGTGGTGATTTCTCCTTCATTGGGGCCATTTGTGGCTTCGCAGCCACTAGCAGCTAGCTTTTTAAATCTAATTTAGGCCAATGTTTTACATCTTTTGTGTAATATTCTCTTCTTATATTCTCAAAATCCATCAAACCATAAGATATTTTTTAAAGATAAAATTGAGTTAATTGTTTATAATATTTATAATAGTTTAATTATATCAACAAATAATATAAGATAAATAATAAAACAGTTATATTTGAACCATTGAAGCGTTTGATTATAAATAATATAGTTTAATGCTTCAATGAACAAAAACACTTACTTAAATTATTTTTTCCAAAAAATCACTGTCTTCATTCAGTTGTTCTTTGACTTCTTTTTTATGAGTAAAATATTGGTTGATTAAACATGATAAATATTGTATTATTTGAAACTCCTCGGCCAATTTATATAATTGAATTAGAGAGTTAGTTAGCATAACATATTTTCTGGTCAATGTGGCGTGCAATTTGAATTGCATTATACATGTAGAATGAAATGGACGAGGCTTTCTTATAGTTCTCAATTAAACGGACAATGAATTGGATTCTATCTTTAAAGTTTGTTACATTCTGATCTTTCATAAATTCAACATCAGTATGGCGCAACTCAGAAAGTAAATATTTTTTCAGAATAAATGGTTTCTTTTTTGTTTGACGTTTTTGTTTAGGTTCTTCAGATTTATTTTCCGGATCCTCCAAACACTCCTTTAAATTTTCGATAATTATGTCATATTCACTCCACAAAGAATTACTTTTACTTTCTGATAAATCAATGTCAGTGTGCTGTAATTCATTCTGATAGAACTTACTTATTATATTCTCGCCGTCAAGATCTTTCAATTCATAAGTAATTGTTACTGTGCTATTTACTTTATTTACAATAAAAATTTGGTTTGTCCAATACCCAACATAACTTTTCTCAAATTTGTACTTATATTTGAATATGCTCACTCGATTACCTATCTTGAATTTTGGCTTTTGTTTGTGTGAGTTGACATTTACCTCATTGTGATAGTTAGAGTCGGTTATTGTTTGGATCTGGATTGTTTGATGCCTGAGTTGGTGTGACCAGTATTGAAGAATGAATTGTATTATTGTAATCATGAACTAATTGTGGTGGTAAGATGTTTATCAATTTTTGATTTTGATTTTCTGTAAACGTTTCCATATTTTATTTTTAAGAGTTCTGTTTAATCTTTCTACCCTAACAGCTGCTTTTCCCTCATTTTCTGTTGAATATATTTCGAAACATAGAGATTTTTTTTCACTCTTTTTCGCGGTCAACCCATAATTTATTTGGTTTTCTATTTGATTCAGACAATATTTTCACAGGCGTGTTTTGTTGTAATTCCCGTTTTCTGTTTTAACGGTATTGCCCAAGCATATCTTGTATAAATATCTATGACAACTATAATATATTTGTATACATTTTCTGGTGACAACATAACTAAATCAGTTGACCAAATATCACCTTTGTCTACAATATGAAGCAAAAGATTTTTCTAAAGAGGATTTGCATGTTTTACTACCTTAGGGTCTTATAATATGAACAACAAACAAAGAGTTACATTCATCCTGAATTCAAGAAGATCCATGCTAGTTTTTGGGATTTGCAATTTCGTAAAGCTCAAAGCTGTAAACCATTGAAATATCAAGACAGTGTGTAAAGAGGCAGAAATATCATTTCTTTCCTCTGATTGAAATTCAAAACTTTTGTCTTCCAATCACTAAGGTCGTCCACACCAGACATACCACTATTATAGTGAGGACCAACATTTGGTATCTCAACTTGTGATGACCCTCCTTTTTGTAATCGATTTACCTTCTTGATAGGACTGATCCCATATGCATTTTGACAGAATGTTGACCTGATTATTATCCTTTCCACTAGGTACTGCCAGAACTCCTGAAACATTATTAACATTCAGATATCAAATATCAAATATCAGATCTGAATTCGCCTTTGTCTTTATTTGACCAAAACGACTTTTCAGTGAGAGGACAGCCATCCATTCTGTTTGATCTCACTGTTCCAGTGCTCTAATTTTTCTTTCAGACAAATCACTAATTAATGACAGATTTGTGAAGAAATTGTCAAAATAGATATTAACACCTTCGGGTAGATTTTCAGATAAAGTGAGAACAACTTGAGCTCCTTACAAAAGATTCCAATCCTGATAATCAATCCTTGACTACTTTCCCTGATACAGTGAAAATTTGAATGTGTAGGTACCAGAGAAAGAAAAACTGCGTAAACTTAATATACTTTGTAAAAATACACATAATAATGTTACAATGCAGGTCGTACTTGCCACTCTTACCCAGTTTACGAAGCACTTACTAAGTTTATGACGATTACACTGGCACTTACTAAGTTTACAGTTATTATAAAGTACTTAATTAGTTTATGAAGATTACATCGACAATTACTAAGTTTACACAGTTATTACGTAGTACTAATATTCATATATTTATATTACATTGTAATTTTACAAAGTATTTAATAAGTTTTCGCAGTTTTTCTTTCTTGGTAAATGTAAAGTGAAGTTAAATAAATTAATTCAGTGAACCGAACCTATTCTCATTCTAATTTTAATGGAATTCATTAAAATTCACTATCAATTAGTTATGTGTTACTTACATTTGGTACCATACATTCCAAGTTGTCCACTCTTCAGAAAACAGATGCATTACTCAACCTGAATTATTCATTTACATATATGGAATGTAAAATCTTTAATTGAACAGATTTTTACATTCCAATATTGAAAACTCTTGAAAGTCCAAGTTTTGTTAGAATGATTTTCCACCAGAATAGCAAATAAAGGTCTACAATATATTGAAATATTAATATACAGTCAAACATCACTATAATTATAGTGATGTTTGACGTACCTGGTCTATAACGTACGCATCACTATAACGCATTTTTTCATATTTCCCGAACTAGGATTTGCGGTTGCCACATCATATTAGTGGCAATTATGAATTTTATCATAAAGCGCTCCAATTAGGAGTATAATACCCGGCCCCGCCTCAATATGAGTGAAGCATTCACGTTGTATTGTTTATGCAACGTGCAAGCACTGACATGACACAACAATAGCCGCAGATAGAGAACTGAACGAGACAGGAAGGCAATAGGTCTCCCTTCTTGACTCAGTGTTCCTCGGCGAGATCTGATGCATCGGTTTCGAGTGTCAGGGGGAGATTTGAGTTTGGTACGGCTAAGGAAGCAGATATTAGTCGTTGTTTTAATTGCTGAATAGCATTTAATGCATCGTCATGAAGTTTCAATTTTCTTTCACTATGTAGTCTCTGTCTTGAGTGAGAGGCAATGTGTGTTCTGTACATTGTGGTATCCATTTTGCGTAATACGCAAAGAGTCCAATTAAACTGTTTAGTTTTTTTAGTGTATTT
>JAYJLU010313290.1:0-13675 GCA_036873645.1 Minona dolichovesicula | reverse complement strand
ATGCAAAAAATCTTCCAAGTCTGCCTTTCTGACCATGTCAACTTCTATTTCTCTCAAAGCCTCAAGACGGGGAAATAATATCATACAGCGTAATAAATCAATGTTTGCAAATGTATATTAATAATACATATTTAAGTAAAGATTATTTATAATTCAAAAACGCAGTCAATTACGGAACACCCTATATATACTTCTTATATGTTTAAAAACCGAAATAGAACAAAGGGAACGAATATTCTCCATATATTCTCCAATATTAAACTATGCTGAAAATTTAAGGGACTGTATAAATTGATCTGCTTGTCGCAATACTAATTAAAAATTATTTCAATTAATGAAATAATGTACACTAGGACTACCTCACTTTTAAACACTACGTAAACAATATTTCGTAGTCCTTGAATGTGCAATTTTGCGTAACTCAAATTTTGAAGCAAAATCTTTTGTTCATGGAACCTATTTCGCTTCATTCGTAAGAAAAATTAAAATACATATCCTGTAAAAATTAAAGAAAATAGATAACAAATATTGAACATTAGGAGAGAATAAAATTACACATTATGTAAGACATTAAAGCTATTTTTCAGTTTGGAACAGGTTGAAAAGTCTTGCTAAATAACCTTATTATTATGACACGTTTTAAAATAATCTCCACATCAAAATTACTTTTGTGATTTGCGATAGTCAAATATGTATGTTTCTTTCAAGGAATATTGAAAATACCGGGTTATTCACTATTTAAATATCAGTATCCGACCGGTGAATATCCACAGGTTATTGTAATTCAAATTGTTTAAAAGACGTTAATTTAAAATATCGACACACACTGCAATTGAAATTTAGCGTGTAAGTATGTTTGTTCTGCGCTTCTTTATTTAAAAAATATTACATTGCTATAGTCGCTTGATAAGTTTCATGACATGTAATTTAATTAATTTTTTTCATAGACTGTCACAAGCTATCTCCAAGTTTAATGTGATAATGTAATAAACCAAGTAATTTACTAAGATGACAGAAATACAGAAGGGAATGAATAATAAAGCAATTTGTTTTTCAGGTTTTTTGCAGCAATGTATGATTTGTCTATATACTGTCAATACTGTTTGTGGAATTAATGAAACATGAAACTAAATTAAACAAACCTCAGGGATATATGTATTTCATATTTCATAAAAATCACAAATATTTGTTTTCAGATAGGTACACTGCCAATACAAATAAAGATGCACAATATTTTTCTAAAGATTGTTAAGCTAATAAAACCACTGAATTTCTAATTTGGCATGCTGTGAATATTTTCTGTATATGACTTCAAATCAAAAGTTCTAACCCTATCATCATAACATGAAAAGTACATTATTGTTTTAAGGTAATAACCAAGTTAGCATTAAGCAACTTTTCATGGGTTGGTAACTTGTCCAATGAATTGCCAACTATTTTAAAAAGCAATAGGCTAGCTAAATAAATTGACCCTCATCTGATAGTTAATTAACAAATTTATTTTAAAAAAGGTTTTCATAACAATCACCTACACTAAATATCTACAAAAGTAGCTAAGTTGTCCAACTCTACTAAAATATATGTAGATTATAACAAGTTACCAACCTTCTTAAATATAGGTCTAAAGTTTGTTTTGTGTCTTTAAATAATAATTGCACTACTATAGTTTAGTGGCGTAAAATAAAATATGTTTAAATCCATCACAAATTTTTATTTACACAAACTAAAAAAGTATTGCACATATGTTTAGATGTTGTATTGTGACTGAATAGTAATAATAAAATAACCCTAATCGCTATCTTTCATTCTGTATAGCCTGTTGATTTATAATTTCAACCTGTGGGACGACATTTTCAGATGCGTGTGGTCTTCCTTGTGGCATTTCAAATAATTCTGTGTTAAAAATGTGTTATGGATTTAAATGTATTTTATTTTATGCTGCTAAACTATAGGAGTACCTATTAATTGTGCTAGCCTTTTTTATTGGTAAAATTGCATGAACTAAATGTGGAATGTTCATAAGTGTATCAGATGGGAACGGGTCAACTCGTACCCAAGTCAACTCGTTCCTAAGTCAACTCTCACCTAAGTAACCTCACACTAGGTGAATTTGTACACTAAAAAACTAAAATAAAGGGTTAAGGTTAGGATCAATTTTAGCAACTTTATTTCTCGATACCCAACCTAGAACACCAGAGAAATAATGATATTAGATACAATGTTGACTTAGGAACGAGTTGACCTGAATTCTATCAGATATAGGTCAGTAGGATAAGTTGTCAACTTTTGCTCTAAATCTAAGGTTGGCAAATTGTCAGGAGTTATCAACCCAAGTAAAGTTGGTAACTCAGCTCCAACATAACCATGCAGTCAATTATGACATTATCTAAATATATTAATATGATTGTTTTAGTCTTTATTTTAACTGTTAACTGTAATTTGAAACAAACTTGAATTTTTATTATTTAGGAAGATTTTATGCTGTTCAATTGCCTGAAATTTGGGCAGAAATTCTGTCTGATTTATATATTGAATAGGTTGATTATAAATTACACTTAGTTTATTGAACATCACAATGTAACACAAGTTGCACGAATTTATTGGTATGTTTTAATTTATAGATTGAACATTTAAAGCAACTGGATAAGAAAAAAGTTTAAATAAATAATGAGACGATGAGCTACTGCTAAGGGACCATAGACAATTACATTTTATCACACTTAGCAGAAAATGGCCACTAGTGAAGTCTGTTAAGGCGTGACAAAAGTTCACTTTTAGCACAAGTTTATCGTAATAGCTAGGTATATGTACGAGTGTTTTTGCATAACCACTTTTCTTTCAGATTCAGATATGCACTTTCTTCTTGAAACATTGTGCTCCTTCATACAATAGTCTTTTCCTGACTCAAAAGCAGTTATGCTTTCATTAACTGACTATTTTCATGGGCTACCATATCATAATGTGGTGCTAAATTGAATTGATGCTACAATTCTAGCAAAATTTAGAATCATATTGTACACCATATTAAAATACCCTATGATGGTCCAATGTGTTTTTTACAATTGTCCTGGGTTGCTGTAGGAAATATTTTATTTCTGGTAAAGTATTAAACAAGTATTTATCTGAAGAAACTCCTCATAAGTTCTCAGACATTGCAACCTCAGGATAAACATTCTTCATCTGGCTTTGGATGTATCATAATTTCAAAGCTGAGCTGATTTTTTATTGACTACTCTAAGGACTCATCTATCTGCACAAGCAAGTGATACATTAGTTAACCAGTTGAAAAATATTTTTCCTGACTCAAAAATTATTAAAGAGATGCCTCTTGGTTCATACCAAGTATGGTTATTTATTGTAATTGGATTATTGCCTCTTCCAACACTTAAGAGCATATTGGACATCCCAATTTTATTGTGCAATGTTTGATGAAAGTTTCAACAAAATTTCATACATGCTCATGTTATAAATTTTTGATAGATACATCTTTTCCCTTTGTTTTTACTCATCAAAAAGAAATGCCACATGCTTCTTCTGGTCTGTTTTACTATACATATCTGTTACAGGATTATATTGACTATGCTCGTACATTTTTACATAGTTGTATTTTTCTCCTTGAATTTTTTCTCCAAAGCAGTGGACACCCTGACCAGCATAGTAGATTATATTGGTACATATTTATAGTTTCAGGCATTCTAAATTTCTGGGAATTTCAGATGAATTTTGATCATTTTTGAGATTGGCATTTTGGTACTATTTTCTAATAGGGTTGGCTTCAGGGGGCTCTGCTCCAGACCCCATTGGAGGCTCGTGCTCCCATGTTCGCCATATGCCCCATTAGTACTTTTCTGGAAATTATATGGCCTCATGTTAGGGTGCCTGAGTTTAATAATAAAGTAGATAAAAGATATTGTTTTATAAATTATAAAAAGTTAAAATATAGACTAAAATTCCAGTAGTTTAATAGATTCCTAGGGTAAGTGGGCAAGTGTTAAATTCCAGGCCTACATTATATAGGTGACCACACAAAAGTAATTCTTAAGAACAGTTTTTCATGGACTGGTTGGATCATTTCCCATGAACAATCTAATCTACTGATTTAACTATAGTTTAAATAACCAACCTTGTCTTAGCTGATGCTCTATAATTTGTTTTACTGTATCCAACATGAACATATAAAGCTATTTGTATATATTGTATATAGCTTTATGACCACCCAGTGATACCAATAATTTTCATTTCTCCTTCATTTTAGATTGACTTAATACAAAATGGGCAGACCAGGTCAGTTTCATTTGTCTATACTTTAATTGATGAATCTGTGTTGTGCTATTTTTCAGTAATCTAATAATCTATTGAATGTGTTTGTTTAGATAGGGTAAATCAAAATAATTAGCTTCTTAGATCTCCTTAATATTTTTGACCCATTAATTTTATTTTGAGAATATTTCACTCATTTAATATCGGGTGTCCACACTTGAATTTAAAAAAAATCATAATATTAGACATGTAAAAAAGCAGCATTTATATTGAACTTTGTTGTGGAAAAACAAAGAGCAGCTCAGGTTATGAAATCTACCAAGAAGAAGCTGATTGAGGGAGAATTTCTGAAATTATTACTAAGAGTATCATGACAGTATTTTACAGAGATGACACTCTCAAAATATTGAAATGTATATTGATGGTTGTATATTTCACATGACTGACAAATTCATATCTACCAATTCAATTATTAAATTCCGAATTTAATAATTCACTCATTGAAAGAACTTCCAAGTATAGGAGTTATTAAAATCAAAGAAGGCATTTCAGAGAGGAATTTGTCAGCTGCATGTGTAGTCTACAACCATCGATATGCATTTCAATATTTTGAGAATGAAGACTGTGATCATAATGTTTGTAAAAATTGGTATGCATTGTTGACCATGCTATCTATGAATCTATTTTAAAACCTATTTTCAAATTGACAATATTAAAAATATGTGAATTTTGGGGATCTTCAGTGTGGACACTAACTGTAATAGTGAGATAAAGGCATAATTATTATATTCTATTTTTCGAGATATGAGTTCTTTAATATTATATGTAAATCAACATTATTTTATTGGTTGTTTTCCACTAATAATAATGATCTGCTTCAATCCGTTTTTGAATTTAGTATTTCTATTATCACAACATAAATTTTCAACCCTTACCACCTGCAGTATTACTTTTCAATCTCATCGATGATCATATTGATTTCTTGTGAGTCAATTCACTCTGGTAGAAATCTGGCCCCTGGCATCATTAAGATAGATTGTTTATGTACATGGACCCTCTCTAAATCTGCTTTCACTTTTAATAATTAAATACTATTCATACATGTAATACTGACAGTTTTGATTGTCATTATGGATTATTGAGATGGACCAATTCTTCAAATATTTAAGATATATGTATTGCAATGTTCATTATTTATCGCAATGTTAATTCATTACATCTCCTGGCTTACTTTAGCAAATATTTTATTTTTGTTTCAGACTTTAATCGTGGTGGTTTCAGAGGTGGAGATAGAGGTCGTGGAGGTGGAGATAGAGGCAGTTTTGGTGGGGAGAGGAGGAGTTTTGGTGACAGAGGAGGTAGAGGTGGTGGTGACAGAGGAGGAAGAGGTGGTGGTGACAGAGGAGGAAGAGGTGGCGGTGATAGAGGAGGACGGGGTGGATTTGGAGGTCGTGGTGGCGAAAGAAGAAGTTTTGGTGATAGAGGAGGTAGAGGTGGTGGTGATAGAGGTGGACGAGGTGGTGATAGAGGAGGAAGAGGTGGTGGAAGGTAATTTTCATTCTTATTCATATAGATTATATTTCAGGCTTCCCCAGTTAAAGCAATTGGTTATTGTTAAAAGAGGATATAATTCATTGACTGAATTGTTATATCATGTTTATTATTTTTTTTGGTTGACCACTCAAATTTCTTTCGATATGCTTAACTCAATAGTCCATGTTAGAAGTACTAAAAAGAGATGTAGATGTGCATTTTAAGTATTTAGCTTTCATGTTTATGTTCCTATTTTTACTGTTTATTATATCTTTATAGAGGTTTTGGAGGTCGAGGAGGTGGAGGCGGACGTGGTGGATTTCGCGGCGGAAAACAGGTAATAGTAGAGCCACACAGACATCCTGGAATTTTCATTTCCAGAGGCAAAGAAGATTCTCTTGTCACAAAAAATATGGCTCCCGGGATCGCTGTATATGGAGAAAAAAGAATTGAAGTACCCAACATTGTATGTAAATATAATATTGTTACTCTTTTTAACTCACTTTTACTGCATATTGCTTCAAACAGTTTTCATCTATTTCAGGATGAAGAAAACACAAAGATTGAATATCGTGTATGGAATCCTTTCCGCTCCAAACTCGCCGCTGGAATTCTTAATGGTTTAGACGGTATTCACATGCCACCTGGAAGTAAAGTCCTTTATTTAGGTGCAGCCAGTGGAACAACTGTATCACACGTTTCTGATATTGTTGGTCCTGATGGAGTTGTTTACGCTTGTGAGTTTTCTCACAGGTCTGGCCGTGATTTGCTGACTGTAGCCAAGAATAGGACCAATATTGTTCCCATCATTGAAGACGCGCGCCACCCCCATAAATATCGAATGCTTGTTGGTAGGCACAATTCCGATTGGATTTATTTTATCAGTCCATGACCAGATGATGTTAATTCAAAATTTTGTCATTTTTTAGGAATGGTTGATTGTATTTTCTCAGATGTCGCTCAGCCGGATCAGTCTAGGATTGTTGGTGTCAATGCAGAACAGTTTCTTAAAACCGGAGGCCACACTGTCATTTCTATTAAAGCCAGTTGCATTGACTCAGTAGCGGCTCCTGAGACTGTCTTTGCTAAAGAAGTACATAGTTATTTTTACTCCTGTTATATCATTAATTTTTAACCCCTTCCGTTCCACGAACGGATATATCCGTCAAGTAAAGCAGGACTGCAAAGATTTTAAATTTAAATAGATAAACACTAGGGGTCTTGGAGGGTAACTTTATGGAAGTTGCTGGAATAAATTATATGGTTAGTATGGAGAAGATATAGAGACAATCTATGGGTTTAAAATTTCAATAGATAAACACGAGTCTTCATGTGTTTGAGCGTTGTATATTATGAGCGTTCCAGTATATTATGGGCACAATCTATTGTTTTTTATATTTGCATATGCTTTATACAGTGGAATAGTATAATTATAGATATGATAAGGAGGTAATTTAGATACCACATTTGCTTTGCATTTCCCCATGCTTTCTACATGGTTCTCAGCGGTCAGGGAAAGACAGACTTTCTGTAAAAAGTCAGGGAAATGAGCATGTTTTTCTAAAATTCTATTTTGCTTGTATGTATCTTTGTCCTGGGTATGACGTTAAACTACAACCAATATAAATTTATGTTTTATGTATCATTAAATTCGTACCTACTGCATACTTTACATCTTAATTTCTCTCATATTAAATTAAATTCATACCGCATATTATGTTGTTTAATTTTAAGTTTCAATCAGTTATTTTTTAAAGTGAAATCAAGTCGGGGATTCTTGTGAAAAAGTCAGGGAAATCAATACTGCTCAGCTGCTGAGAACCATGTTTCTATGACTGAAATGATAGCTGGTATATAAATGTATGCTTTTAAATAGTGGCTGATACGAAAAGGGTTAATGTGTTTTGTACGTGCTATTTAATAGAACATGATTATGGATTTCCTTTAGACTTTAGAACTTTAATGCCTCTATACTTTGTTTTTACATAATTTTATTGTATATGAGCTAGTATCTAATTTACAAACACTCTTTTTCTAGGTGGATGTTCTCAAGAAGTTGAATTTCTTCCCTATTGAACAAGTAACACTCGAACCATATGAGAGAGGTCATGCTATGATTGTCGCCAGATACAGGTATGTATAGGATACAATATTCCTATATTTCGGCTATGATGATTTCAAGTTTAAAGTCCATCATCATTAGATTGCCCCTCTGGGCAACAGCAACTTAGGGCTGGCATGTCATAAATAGCTACTATGTTCTGTAGGTCAGATTCTCCAATGCTCCATATAGTTTCTTCATACGACCTAATCCTCAGCTGAGTAATAATGAATACAAAATGTATTTTATCTTTAACTGCCCAATTTAAGCTTGCAATCCCAACTGCTAAATTTAGGTATTGATCTCTATATTGTGTTGTCATTTTCCATTTTGTTAACCCGCATTTTTTATTTATTTTAGACAAAAGAAATAATCTGAAGATGGTTTTTAATTCAATCGACTTTTGTATATACCTAACACAACTTTTCTATTGTATTGTTTTTGTATAGAATTAAAGACATTTTTATGGGGTCATGTAATAAAAAAATCAATCATAAACCAAAGTAATGGATTTCTGTATTTAGGTCGTTCTTTCAATATAAGCATACAAACGTGACGGTTATACATTCTAGAAATGATTGCGATTTGTGTCAGTATTCAATACAGCACAATTATAGAATATTTAATTTAACATAGTAGTTTTATTGCAGCGTCCGTTAATGTTATAGTTACTAAAATATGTATTTAGCCCTTGGTTTTGGCAAATAGCGACTTAGATACGCTCCACCGCTGTCTTAATTTAACGCTAAGTAGTATAATTCATTCACGATTTTCTCAAATGTAGTTTAACTGATCCGAGCTGCAATGGTAGAATTTAAACGAACTCTTTGTCATAAGTACGATGAAGATCGTTACCAGATTTTTACTAAATGATTATCTGTTTGTTTCATTCCAGCCAAGTCAAGCGCTGATACATACGATTTAAATTGAGCTGCTTAGATAAAATTTGATTTCCATGTAGTAATATTTCCATGATTGCAATTTTGTATTGGAGATGCTGCTTGAGTCATGCGCGCTATCGTATACATAATACCAGTAAAATCTCTATAACGTACCTGCGCTATAAGACTTTTTTACTGGAACCTGAAAAAATATTCTCTCCATGTTTAACATATTAGTTGATATAAAGGACTTTTCGCTATATAGACCTATTCATTGGTCCATGCTGTCAGTATTACAGTATAACTATCCTCTCTATATTAGACTGCAATGCAAAGTCATATCATTATTCGCAGTTTAGTAATAATGCGGGCAAACAATTTGCGCTCTGTATATAATATGGTAGAGAGAAAGCTTTGATGAATATCTACCTACATTATTATAGTTGCACAAGATGTATGTATAGTATGACTAATTGCCAACAATTATCCACCAATAAGAATGTTGAGCATTGACTACCAATTAGATGTATGGTCTTGTGACTAAAGCATGCGCTAGATATATTATCCACAGCCGCGATAAGAATGTTGAGCATTGACTACCAATTACATGGTGTTGTGATTGGAAAATGCGCTATATTATCAACCTCCCCAATAAGCATCATTGAGCATTTAAGTTTTCTTAAAAATTCTGCTTTATAGGTATTCGCTATATCAGACTTTTCATTCAGTCCCTTAAAGTCCGTTATAGAGAGATTTTACTGTATATTAAAGTATAATTATTTCTCATAAGTTTGAGATTGTCAGCTGTATACTATTAACAATTGGACAACGAATATAGTAATGATTAACTTAAATAACTGAGTGACACTGTATGAAACGTTGTGCTTGGGGAAAGGCAGTCAGAACAGCTATTTAAACAGAATTTAAACCTGCTTGACACAATATATTAATATTCATGCGGCCGATAAAATTATAAGTAGACTTTTTAAAGTCCATGCTGTTCTTTGTTGCCGTTAATGGGCCGGTGCACCCCAGCGGCAACAAAGAACAGCATGAGAAGAGGATGAATATTTACAACAAGAAAAAAAGCTGGTAATTGGTATGAGAGATTATTTTGAAACAGTAATGCTCTCTCATTTTCTTAATTTTTTACTTGATATTGAGTGCTTTCTAATGGTTAGACTCACAGGAAGAACAATGCTTGCATTGAAGTGAGTTTTATCATTCTCCCTCTACTTAATACCAGCTTAGTTTCCTGTTGTAAATATGTCGTCTTTCGTGTTGTTCTATACGTTTTATTCTTTGTGGCTAAATGTATCTCATGCCGTTCTTTGTTGCCGGGTGGATGGTGGGCTTAATATATATATATATATATATTTGTTATTTTAAATTAACGTAAACAGTTTGTGTCACATAAAAAAACAGCGGTATTCTTTATTTTGCTTTGTATTTTATTATATTATATAATATTATAAGAATTATAGAAGAAGTCTTATTGTTTTAGATTTTTTAAATATATATTATTATAGAAGAATAAAAATACTATTACACTGAATATTATATTATACTATTATGAATATTACTGTATAATACTGTAATATTCAAATTAGTGTAATCGTATATTCCAAAATTATTAAAATATTTGATAAACTACATATGATATAAATGAATCAAAATTTTTTTTTAATTAAATTAAAAATTATGAGCCATTAAATCAAAGGAAATATCTGATCTTTTTAATTTTAATTGATTATTTAATGTTTGTAAATAGATTAACTGTCAACTATAATCACTATTCATTTTTGTCAAAAAATTGATTTTGAAGCATTTAGAATTGCTGGTGAAGTGGACTTATGGGGATTGGAGATATAGTGTGATCATGCAGTTTATTGGGCACAAATTATTTGAGCAACATTTTATAAAACATGTATTATAGCATAGGAAGTGTTTTGAGAGGGAACAGGTCAACTAGTACCTAAGTCACCTCACACTAGGTGAACTTATACACTAAAAAACTAAAATAAAGAGTTAGGGTTAGGATCAATCTTAGCAACTTTATCCCTCGGGACCCAACCTAGAACACCATAGATACAATGTTGACTTGGGTACGAGTTGACCTGAATTCCTTTGAGATACACCTAGGCAGAATCTTCCTAGATATTAGGGTTAGGATTTAATTAGGTGGACCTCTAACTTTTTCTACTACAGGTATGCCTATATATATATATAAGTGGATAATCTAAGCAGATCCCTAGACACTGCCTCTATTATAAATACTGTTCATATCATTTTCATATTTTATATTATGTATGCATAATTGTATTGAACAATTCTAGCTGTTGAGTAGTATAGGTGGGTGAGATGGTTTATAATTTATGGCCAATAACTGCAAGATTGCCAAAATGTCAAATAAAATAAATAAATTAGAATTATATAAGTATGTTAATTAGTTTAATATACTACATAGAACCCTTACTTTTACAAACCAAACAATTTGACAACCTTACTATTCTTAATTTTAAGAGCAACTGATTGTAATTGGACCCATTCAGTTGCCAACAAATTCATACATTCAGCAAATATTATTAAAATTAGGATAAGGCACATTAAATGAAGTTAAAACATTAAAATCATGGTATACAAAGAATGTGAACATAGTTTGTAGACCATAATTTTAGTATGGAAGTTATTATTGTTGCTACATTATATATATATATTTATTTACTATGGTATCAATTTTACAGTTAAATAATCCTACTATAACAAGATTGAAAGGACCATATATATTTGCTAATTATGTCCAATTCTCACTATATCTTTATTTTATATATGGATATGTGTCCTCTGTACACACTAAATAATCTGATGGGTCTATTATTGACCACTCAGTCTATCAGTTAGTCCCAGTCACTTAGTGTGCCAACATGCAGTGCTAAGGCTACACAAATTAGTGGATGCAAGGTTAATATATTATGTTAATTATATATAAAGACAAAAGGCTATAAATTTATATACATAGCTCATAAATTTATTCTTTGGACAAGAATTTTTTTGTTATATCAGATTATATAGGTACTATATCCATCTCGCTATATGCCAGGTTATTATAATAGTAGCCGATAGTTGTTTTGAAGGGACCCAACAATTTGCGAATTATAAGCAAGCTTAATATAGTATGATTATCTATGTAGGGAATTCTCTATATACATATATACTTTAGCTTGTTTGCTTGTTTGTTCCTTATAGACTTGAATACCGTTGAACCAATTTTAATGAAATTTTCTATGAGTACTCCTTGTGATCCAAGAATGGTTTTAGTCATATTAATAATTCTTCTGCTCCAACATAAAGTGGTTTTATTTAATAATTAGTAAGCAATATGGAAGTTTTCAAACTATTTTTCTAAATTTTCACTCTAATTTAATGGAAATTCAATCATAATAGGGCTATTTAAGGGCAAGTAAATTTCTATCAAATTCAAGGGGAATCTATTGTTGATTATTGAATGAATCTGTTTTAAGTTAACCAACAGAGATCTATGTCAGAATAACTGTCCAAATTCTATGGAAATTTATAGAAACATTGGATACCTTTATAATTATGTAGCTATTCTACATTCTAAGGGTGCGTCAGTTTTACCATAAGAGAGTGTGAATTAAAATATAAATAGAAGGAAATTACATAATATTATCATTGGCAACACTGGGTTTACCTGCTAGTACTGTAATAATATTTCAGTAAAATTTGATATTTTAATGTCTAAGACTTCAAAATAACCAAACTTCTGTATTTTGACCTGTATAATTTTTTATCTTTTAATTTGAAAATTTATTGATTGAACCTTTTATAACAAAATTCAATGCCTGCTTTTCATATAGTATAATTATCAATGCAATAACTTTTATAAGAGTTTTATCAACATTTATCAATTTAATTTTAGATTATGGACAACTTTATTGCTCCAGTTAGTGAGCATAAATATCCATCAAAAGATGAATTGCTTGAAATACCAAAAGAGAGTTATGCATGTCATATCTGTCAACATAAAGTTAGAACCAAAAGCAATTTAAGAGCCCATTTTATTAAAAAACATAAAATTATTGAGGTAATATTTTGCATATTAATTTTACATTTCTTGCTCTATACATTGCACTCTCTTTACTACTTCTTTTTCTTGATAGCATTTATCTATGTTTAAATTTATTCATATACCAATTTGAACATAATTTGTTTTTTATCATAGTTTTTATCATGTACAATAATTTCTACCGTATTGAAACATACATAGTTAGTAATTTTATCTAGGTAAGCCTATGGCAATAGGCTAGTTAGCTCATACATAACTAACAGCCTAGCGCATAGCTATAGGTGTACTGAAAATGGTCGATTTTTCGAATCTCTCTAGAGAGGCCCCAAATTAACGAAATGATTTAAAAATTTGCATGCAAGGTGTCATGTGCCATACTAAGACATGGACAAAATTTCATTAAAATCGGTCAACTAGATCAACATATATAGATGGACAAAATCGCATTTTTTCGTCATTATAATGCACCGATAATGCCCTCTTAATGTTCATCAATTTTAATAAAATTTTGCACCTAGGGGTTTGCTTGCGTGTCTGAGTAAGAATCCGTTGTCCATTTTGTTGTCCAATTGCTAGGGAAGCCACAATTGCCTAGCAACCACTAAAAATGTTTGTTCAGCACCGATAATGCCATTTTACAAAGAGTATTTCTGATTACTTGTAAGCTAACTGATCGATTTCAGTTCGTTTGTGGATTGAGCTAACTCTCCTTTTGGCCTTTTTTGGGCGATAAAAGAATTTGAATTAGAAGTTTTTACGATGGCTTATTTTATTCCTCCTAAGTTTCATAACTCTAAATTATACAATGATGTA
>JAYJLU010312179.1:0-13679 GCA_036873645.1 Minona dolichovesicula | reverse complement strand
AACCCGAGGGTTTGAGTGTTTACAACTTAGTCAATGGTACATACATGCAAAGATAATTAGAGTCAATAAGATTTAAAAAGAAAATTAACAAAAACTGACATTGTATAAATGATTATATAGATATAAATGACATCATGAAAGGATAGAAAAGAACATAGAAAAGAAAACTATTGCTGAAACAAATTGATTTACATGGTATGGATAGGGTTAACAAAAGTGATCATTTTTGAAATATTTGTCTTTGATTCGAATAATATTTAATATGTGGATATGATGTATAGAATGGAAATAAGTATATATGTATAAAAGTAATAATACACAAATGACAAGAAATACTATGCGAAAGATATATTAATTGTAAATTGAGCAATGTTAATGTAGGATTTAAAGTAAAGTTTTAACACCTCTAGCAATGTTAAAACTGGACTTAGCACATATGTATATACGTACATTGATAATTCGGTCATGTGTTAAAACTTATATGGTTTTAATTGTAGAAAATTTTAATAATTCAATCTAAAGGAAATATGCAAAAGTTGATGCGTTTTACAAATATTTACTATTTTCCCCTTCTTAGTATTTTAATACATATATGGTACAAATTTATCACTCGGAGGTAGATTTCCTGCTATAATTTTTAATTTTATTGTATACAAACAATAATAAATATTCACAAATACAAAACTCTAAAAAACATTACTTTTGATGTGTTTAATAATATGTTTAACATATTAACACCTGACTTAAGTGTTCATATATGCACACTTAAGTCAGGTGTTAAAACCTAAATTACAATCAAAGTTTTAAGTCGGGTGTTTCAAGAGATTTAATCTGAATTTACGTAAAACACTGTTCCTCTGTTTCCAATGTTCTTTGCATTGGCAACACAAAACAAAATTTCACAAAGTCTGTGGGTTCGATTTAAACGTTACATGAGAAAGATAATGTTGACAATGCTGATACGAAATATATATATATTATGGTCATATAATAGTATTTTTGTATGACCATATGATTGAATCATTCCAATAACTATCACAAACAATATTACAATTTTTCACTAAAATTACTTACATTCCTTGATAAATTCACATCAGCTTTATTCTCAATCAATAACTTTACACATTCAACGTGTCCCATTTCAGAGGCAGCATACAGAGGTGTCACGCCATCCTAAAACAAAATATCAAGGAATATATGAATGAATAACAAAAGTTATCCCTTTTGAAATATTTGCCATCGATTTATCCATCATTTAATAAATGAATTACTTCTTCTAAATGGAAGAAAACATCAAAGATTTTTGGTAGATAATGCAATTAAGATCGGAAGATCTTTGTTAGATTGTATTTTATTGAAATTAAAATCACGACAATCATTTCGAGTTCAGCTGAACTCATTAACAAGTGGAACTAAGTGTAAAAATTATTTTTATTTAATTAATATCTAATTAATAATAATTACTCTTACCCCTAACGAATGAATGAGAAACTCACAGATTGCGCAATACTATACCTAATAAATGAAGACAGAGTGCTGAGGAGAATATGAAGTGATAAGAGCGAATAAGATAATGAGAAGCAGGTAAAGAAAAGGAATGGAAACAAACCGAAACATAAAGAAAAAAGCAAGACATTTTAACACTGGAACTACTACCAAGCCGGTCAATTGACCGGTTAGCAAAATTGAATTGACTACTACAAAATTATGATAATTATTGGGGTCCTTAGGTTTTAGGTACCTTTCGTATTAGTCTAATGCTGCATATTTCCACAGAAATATTATTGATTCATGTATGGTATATGAATAATACCCCAATCTACCTAGAACTACCGCGCGGTCAATTGTCTGGCTAACTATCTGGTACAATTGCGTGGCTGCTTTAACTGCATAAATAGAGTTCACAACTATAAAAATCAATAGCTGTTTCTCTGTTAGTGGTTTTCACAGAGGTATAGATAACAATCTATATGTGCCGTTTGTATCAACTCTTGTTGTTTGCTGTCTCACCAATAGGATCGCCTAGGCTCACAAATTGTCTCTGTCGGCTAAATATAACTATTGTTGGTACAGTGAGATCAAATCAAGTATAGCATCTATAAAGATGTCAAAGTCCTTAAAAACAGAAAGAAGACTCCTGAATTTCAGGACTTCGACAGTGACAGACTCTAAATATTGGATGGACAAGTCTTATGAAAAGTTTAAAGAATACCCAAGCAAAGCTGTATCTAGAAGCTGGTCACTCATGTGGTCTTCAATATGGTTGACCTGGGGTAACAACATGTGTTGTCTCAACGCCTCCATAACAGCGAAAGACATCCAACTTTGGCAGACATTTCGTCGAGATTTCAACTCTCTAAATAGCTCTCCAAGGAACATATTGATCCTGGACAGATGCAACAGTTGCTACTACTTGCCTCGTCGAACTTACCTGCCTTCGATGGTACAAAAGCAAAATCAATATCACATGAAGTCTTAATGTATATTGCTGAGGCACTGCTCTTCTCAAGTCTGCATGGGTATTTGCAAATTGAATGTTTAATTCTGAATTTACTTGACTCTTTAAACTGTTTTCAGTACATTTATTCGTTTGCACATGAAACTTTGATTCTAAATGATATTATTCAATTTATAAAACATTTGAAAAATATTAACAACATTTTTTAACTACATAACTACATTTTTCTAGTATGTAATAAATTTCTACTCAATTCAATATGTAAAATAAATTTATTTAATATTTTATTCATTTCATTAATAGAAAAATCAATGTGTTGATATACGGTTTTTTTATTGAGAAACTTGCTTGGTGTTTTATTGGATACTGTAGTAATTCTAGGGGGTTGCTTTAGAAATGCCTGTGTTGGTTAGTTGATATTTCCGATATGGAAGACTCCTTTAGAACATCTTAGTGAACATAAAGTTAGGAAAAGTCATGCACGTAATTTCGTCATTTTCAGTGAATAATTACTAAATAGAGCACTAGCTAATTTTTGGTGATTTTTGTCATATTTGGAAAAAAAGGTAAGTAAATCCAATTTGTTTATTAATTTAATGGTTATAATGGTTATAATGGTTACATAACTTAAATAATACGGTCATGAAGATAATATTTAGTCAATATTTAGACGGATAACCATTATTCTTTATAACAGCATTGATCCGATCAGGCATGCAATGAGCCAGGGTCCTGCAGTATTCAGGAGTCATCTCCTGAGTCAAGACAGTTTTGAGTATCTCAATGAGGTCGTCTCTCGATTGCGGAAAGTGCGAGGCAACTTTCTTCTTCATGTCACTCCAAATGTTTTCTATCACATTGAGATCAGCAGAGTTAGGAGGAAAGTTCAGGAGTTCCACACTATTGTCAGCAAACCACTTCATTGTAGCCATGGATTTGTGACACGGTTCCGAGTTATGTAGGAAGATGGTATTTCCTCGTATTTCCTTGTATTTCCATGTGGACCTTGAGCTTTTCTTGCAAGATGTCAATGTACACCTTAGAATTTACACTTTGTCCCTTGGGAATGATTTGAAGAGGACTTGTTGAAAAATGCTTTCGTCGGAGTACATTACACGCTCCCACCACTCGGCTGAGTTCTCCTTGTAGCGTTGACAGAATGCAAGGCGTTTCCTTCTTTGCAAACCAGTAACCATAGGCTTCCGTGCAGGGCGACGAGCAACCTGTTCAAACTTCTTTACCAGACGTCTGCGAATTGCCCACACTCGATTTCTCATTTCTCTCCTCAATGCTTCGGAATTCATTGTAGCGTTTCTTGCAATAGCCAACTTCATTGCACGATCATCAGCTTCAGACGTTTTACGAACCCCTCCACAGTTCCTTCGTCCTCCACGATCATTATTTAGAGAATTATGCACGGCTTTTCGAGATAGTTTACAGATCGCTGCAATCTGTAGTTGATTGTACCCAGCATCATGATATGCTGCTATGCGTCCATGATCAAACGTCGACAGCCCATAATTCAACGTTAAGCAGAATAAAAACATAAGAATGACAGAAATTATCTATGCACACAATCTTATACTACACACATACGTATAATTGTAGACAGTTTGATAAAATATATATTTTCTCAACCAATAAGATTTCATTTAACCAATAGAATTAGAGATGCGTGTTATTAGGTAGATAAATACGGTATTACGCTTACCTACTACTCTGCCTATTAGGAAATATTGATCGATAATCACCAAAAATTAGCAAGTGGGCTATTTCAACAGCCACTGCTGTAGGTGTCCTATATGACACCTCCGTAGTGCTAATAGCAGAAGTGAATATGGCCACTGATTCTAATTTTTCTATAAAATTGTACCCATAGGAAGGTAATTGTGTTAATGACCATGTTTTGGAATATGAAAAACGAATGAAAATATCAGATAAGTTCCCTAATTAATTTTTAATGGTTTACTCCACAAAAAAAGAAAGAAAAGACAGTGTATTGTGTTAATACGGAAACAATTCCAGCATGAATATGCTGGAATTGTGAAAAGTTCTTTACTGAAGTGAATCTTGAAATGATAACGTTATCATCACGATGTCACTCATCATAATTACTCATTACTTGTCACAAGTTGATATATTTTATCTTTGGGGCATAATTGTATGTGTGTAATGTGTTTTTTCTACGTAACCTTTAGTTAATTTCTGCTATGTGTTTTTCTAACTTTTAGTTCATACCTACGTCATACCTACATACCTGCTATGTGTTTTGTTAATACCTGCTACCAATGTGTTTTTTAAACTTTTGTTAATTCCTGCTATGTGTTTTTCTAGTGTCTTTACAGGCGTATTTCAATAGAATAGAAGGCGATTCCACCCTAATCTTTTGAAATTATCACTCCCTTAGATACCCAAATATTGTTGAAAGTCGTATCTAAGGGAGTATAGGGAGAACATTTCCAAAGAATAAGGGGGTTACTTCATATATTTATCTGTGGATACACCATAGAAGAATATTATGGAAGAATCTAATTCAGATCATTTGTTGCGGAATCTGGGACTGGGCCCCACATAAAGAATCAAATCCACATTGAGGTATAAGGTTGCCTAAGATTGACTGACAAATTTATAACTTGCAGTAGCATTTAATTATGTAGGTTTAGAAGTAAGTAATCGTATATTTCTGAGACATATATTATGAAAACTCATGCATTTGGCAATTATTATTCGATGTGTACAATCGATGTATTTTAGAATTTTGATATCTAAATCTACATAGATCAATGTTTATCTTTGTGAACATTGATGTATGTAGATGAAAAATGTAAAAATGTAGTAAAAACACACCAGAAATATCATAGTGTTGATGAAACATAGCAGGAATTTACGTAAATTAACACTAAATGATGAAGAGGAGAGTAGTTAAAAGCAGATAGGATTGAATAATTTCAATATTTATCACAACAATATTATACAGAAATTACTTACACTAGATGATAAACTAACATCAGCTTTATTCTCAATCAATAACTTTACACATTCAACATGTCCGTTTGCTGAGGCAATATTCAGAGGTGTCCATCCATCCTAAAACATACATAATTGTGAATGAATATCTATGTTAGATATGAATGATTTAGCTAAAGTGATCGTTTTGCAATATTGATAAATTGATTAAAGAAAATCATTCAATAAATAAAAACATCTTCTCTCTGATATCATTAAGCCACAATTACTTTTTAAATTTTAGCAAATATATGTACCTATATAATTGGGTATATTATGTAATATATTTGATTTAACCCTGTCCATAGCCCGGTATACCCCTGGGAGGGGGGGGGGCTCTGTCTATGCTCCTGTAATTTAATTACAATTGAAACAAATCCACAATAAACTTCAATAAACGTTTAACAGGAATATTCAAAACAAATCACTATAAATAATTGCATCTTCAATTATTAATGAATCACAATGAGAAGATCTAGGGATGAATCGATCTAGTAGAATAAATAGTCCTGATATTGTATTATTAATAAATGACAATTAAGAATATAGAAATGAACCGATCTCCAAGAATAATGAATATCTTAAAATGTATTATAAACCGTTAAAAGGTATACATATGTAGGTCTGGCCAGACCCAACGCATGTTTACCG
Source organism: Minona dolichovesicula (assembly GCA_036873645.1). NCBI lineage: Eukaryota > Metazoa > Platyhelminthes > Proseriata > Monocelididae > Minona > Minona dolichovesicula. The sequence continues at coordinate 7,564 of JAYJLU010312179.1, read as the reverse complement.
TGTAATATCCCAAAAACTGAAAGTCTTTAAAAGTTGTCATTGTATGACTTTTCCGCATTTATAAAGTACTGTTACTAGCTACAGTATTGACTTCTAATGATTTTTAGTTTTTGAGATATGACTCAATACTAGGTAAATGGTATTCATGAGTGTAGCCAGATCCGCATTCATATGTAAAAGCAAGGGATATTCTCAAATGCGATGATAAAATTGTAAATATTTTTGTTTGTTATATAATTAGTCTAGTACATAGATTTCTAACATTTCGGATGACAAATTCACCCGACACTCATTCTGATTGGCTGACAAGTCAAACTATCAAATTACAATGCTGGCTATCTCTTCTAGCGGGGCAAAATATAGTCCTGTGTCTGTAGAAATATGTAGGTAATAGTAGAAAGGGGGAAAGACGGTAATGCAATCTCCATATCAGCATTGAGTTAACCAGCGCTTCCAACAAATCAAAAAATCCAATCAAATCAGAGATTTGACAATAGGGTTTTACGTAATGGTACTGATCCCTTGGCTCCAATTCGAAATGTAGTCGAACTCTTCAACAGAAACTTGGAAACTCACTGTACTGGATCTCTACTGGGCATAGATGAGAAGCTCATTAATTCCACGAAGAGTCCGTTTCAAAAAAGATAATCCTGAGCAATTTTGGGATAAAATTACTTTGGCTGGGGGATACAGAGAATAGGTTTCACCGCTCTGCTTGGTCTATATAATAGGAGCAGAAACTCTTCTAGAATTATAACGGGGTGGCTTTGGTGTCTCAGTGACTGCGCGTCTATATTGTGATATGCATGGTCTAGTCTTATCTATAAGTGTAGGCAGAAGTGGAAACAAGGACAACTGCAGAAGTGCAAGTGCAGAAAGTGGCCATACAGTGTATACATGGCATTTGTAAATGATGCAATTGTGGCAACCATGAAATCAAAAGAATCATCTACGTAACTACATAGCTTCCATGATAGACCTAGGCTATGAGACTACCTCTTGTCCAACAACACTCCACATCAATATGTCTTTGCATCACCTACGTACTATGTGGATGTAGTCTACCCAGTTGAGGTACACAACCAGCACCAACCAAGTCGCAAGCGTTGCGTAATCTGTCAAAGCAGAAGACAAAAAGATAGAAAAACTTGCTAGCAGTATGAACAATGCTAGAAACCGCTGTGTGCATGGAGCATGCCAAGACAGTTTATTTTTCTAGACATATTTAATTATCATGTAAATATTCTTTTGTAGTTTCCTCCCCTGATTTCTACTTTTGTAATTTTTGTTGTCAAAAATTGTAATAATCACTACATGTAAACAAATAAATATTGCTCTTACACACATATAATAATAAATATACGAACGATATATTATATACTGCCATGCACTTTAGAGATGTTATTACATTAGTAGTACTGTAAAAGACTAAACATTCTCCTATGAATGCAGTTTTAACATATGGGTCCGTCCAGACCCAGGTTTACCTTTTAGCTAGTAAAAATTGAGAATACCTTTTAACCGTTAATAAATCACAATTAGGAGAACTAAGAATTAATCGATCTCCTAGAATAACAAGTTATAATTTCAAATCAGCAAGAATTACTTACACGATGTGATAAATTAACATCCGCATTATTTTTTATCAACACCTGAATGCATCCAACATGTCCATTTCTTACTGCTATACCCAAAGGCGTCCATTTATTCTATGCAATGACAAAAACATGATTGAGAAGTTACACACTGACTATTGTGATATTAGCTGATAATTATTAAAAAATTAAAATCAAACTCATTTATCAGACAGTTATAATCAATTAGTTAATTTCTACAAACAATATCATTGACCTAAATTAAACAATATAAAATATATACTACTTAACAATACTACTAGAAAATCCATTTTTTATTTTCTTATTTTCTTATCATATCACCCTAGTATGTTATGAATACGACCACACTAGTTATATACATATAAGAGACTACATACCTCAATACTAAACTAATTATATCATCATTAAACAGTTAATCTATCATTGAGGTGCAAGCGCACCCCACTGCAGTTTTGAATTAACTTTTGTGTTAACTTTTTTAAAATTCATATTCGCCTGAATTGTCATGACTTTTAATATTTTGAGGACATTGTACTTTACATAAATTTATTTAGAGAAGCTCTCAATATTCACGGAGGTCTATCCATGGGGTGCAGCTGAATCCCATAAAGAAAATAGTTATTTCAAGCCTCTATTTTTGCATAAGATGTCAAATTGAAAGAGCAATGTATAACTTACTATGTCAGTATATAGGTATTCTGAATGTATACAGAATGTATTACCTATAGGTACCTATTTTTTATTGTAATGCTTTCAACTAGGGAAGTTGGCACATAATGAAAAATATCATCACATACTTATTGTAATTTTTGTTATTCCCCTGATAAACAAAGTTGTCTGTTGTCGGATTTGACACCGAAGCCATTATAGTGTTGTAGTATGTAGGCCATTTTTAGACATTTTTAGATTGTTCCAGCCCCATGACGTCTCCATCTATGGCTAAGCCTCTCCAAAAGCCTCTCTTTATTTTAACCATATGTTCGCAATATCAAATTGTACGTGCTATTATCAACATACAGTATTGTCTACATTATTGGATTAGTGATTCGTCTTGTCCTTATTCACACAACCAACGATTACTGGCTCTGACTCTGACTGCTTGATCTTAAATCATTATCTAATATTGGCGTCATAGAAATTTGAGATCCAATGGGATATTCCTACGTAGGTTTAAATCCTGTTCGTGACGCCAACATTACATAGATATTAAATATCAAACAGTCAGTGTCAGAAACAGCATCGTTTATTATGTGAATAACGACAAAAAGAGTCCCTAATCGCGAGTGAGTTATAATCATTGATGAAAGAACAGAAATCTATGCAATCAATAACTCTTATCGTATCACCCTATTTTAATGAATACGACCATAAATAAGATCATAAGTGCAAATGATTCCTCAATTATTTATTTCATCGATAAGTTAAATATTTTATTAAAATTTTATTTGTTAGCTAAACAATCATTTCTTAGTTTTTCTTTGTTTAAGCCAACTGATTGTATATCAGTTCTTTTGTCTGTTTGAGCTAACCCTCTATTTTGGCCGTTTTGGGCCGATAAATTTCCATTTCTTTTTGCTCTATTAGATAATAATAAAATTATTCTTTCCACACCAAATCAGTGATCAAATACGATTAAATAAAGTTTCATCTTTATCTGCAGTAATTGGTGATATTTGACTCAACTCATCTGTTAAAATTCAGCGAATTAGAATCAGTTACCAAATGTACCATCGATTTTTCTATTCATATTCTGTGACTGAGCTAAGAGCTGAGTGCTATACATTTCGTTGCATTCCATAGCACGAGTGGTCAGCTCTCTCTCTCTTTTAGAAGCAGGATGTTAAACTATACTTTTCTAGATACCTAATACTCCTAGAGCAAGACAGATAGCATCAAGGTGTGATAGCGTGTAGCATTGTGTAGTTGGTGTGATTCATATGATTTAAATGTAAATATTATAATATACACTGTATATTCTTTTCTCACTTAAGTCACTTTCTACAATACGTATTGATCTCTATCAAGTACAGATATTGACATCAAAATTCATTACTATTTTTAATTCTTTGCTATCATCCTCGAATCACCTACAAGTATGTACATAATTCGAAAAAATTAAACAACTAAATATTTTTTTGAATTTTGACCACTGAATGTGTCGATTGCTATGAAGTTGAGATTCCCATATTTTATAAATTCAGGAGAATTTACTTTATTTTTTCCATTGATGTTTGCACCTTTTAGTATCAATTGTTTAATCTTATGTATGGAGTTGATTTCAACAGCACAACAAAGCTTTTCATCCAGGTCCATTATCTATAATGAATTATAAAAATAATGTTTTGTTATAAAAAAACAAGACATTTATTATACCCCACTTGACTAATGCTTGATGACAAAATAAAGATATAATCTAATGATCTTAAAATGTATATACTGCGTTTATGAAGATAAGCTAATGATCATAAAATATATATGCTTTATTTATAAAGCGCTTAAAATCAAAAAATCATTTCAAAAGCGTTCCGTACACAAACATAATGCTGTTACTGATCAAACATGATGTTGCAACTATCAATCTTAGTTACATAATATTTAGTTAGTTTTGCAAAGCAGTTTCGACATGATCGTGTGGCTGGCTTATTAATTCTACTTATTAAATGTAGTTTCTATCACTAGTCTTACCAAAGCAATGAAATGGATCTGTAAATAATAAATTTTGTAAACTGTTCACATGAAAACGTTAAATGGGCTTATGTACCGTTATATCAAATGCCTTTTAATATCGAAATATACTTTTTAATTGATTGTAGATATGTATACATATGTAGCAGATATATGTATAATACAAATAAATTTGTTCCACGAGAATAGAATTTTTGTTGCATACAATTTATTGTTATAAAAGGTTCAGACGTTCAGATAATTCTTCCCTATATTCAATATTTTGTCTTTTATCGTAATCCACTCACTCATAATACCTAATACTGTCATGATTCAAATATAAATGACATGTTGGTTCAACTCCTCCGGTTAGCACAATAATTGATTCAAATTATAAATACATATCATTTCTAAATATAAATGACATGTTGCAATTTACAGAGTAATTTTCCTATTTCTCTCTTAAAAATGTGGTTTAAAATTAAAAGACTCACCCCGTCTAATAAATTCTTTATTGATGTCCTTGATGTGAGATCACATGGTTTGTCATTGTTTTTATTCTGAATAATCGTATAAGGTTTCTTTTTCATCAAACATTTGACCAAATCAACGTTGTTGCGTTCAGAAGCTATATGAAGCGCAGTGTTTCCTTGATCATTTTGTGCATTGATATCAACTCTATCCATTAAAAAATCCACTGAGGCCAGATCCTCATTCAAACAGGCTAAATGAAGGGCATTGTTTGATTCTATGGAAGTGGCAGAAGGATTCAATTTATGGTATACCATTAATTGAACAATTTGAACAGACTTTGAATATCTGGCAGCTAAATGAAGAGGAGTCATTCCATCTTTGTTTCTATGCGCAATTATTTTAACTTTTGCAAGTCGTTCACAAATTCTCAAATTGCCAATTCGACAGGAAATATACAGAGGTGTTTCACCATCAGATGATTTTATATGTACCGCTGCTTTTGCTTGGATTAGAAGTTGAACAATACGATCGTTTGATTTCTGACAAGCTATATGCAGTGCTGTAAAATTGTCTCCCTTACGAGTGATATCCAAAGGTACATTTTGTTTGATGAGCAAAGATACCAAGTAGTCATCATTTAGTTCACAAGCAATGTGCAATGCAGTTTGATTATTTTCATCTCTCATTGTCTTTGAATTAAAATGTTGTATAACTTGAGTGTAGACTTTTTTATTTCCAGACTTTAAACTCTGAAAAAAAGTCTGAAAAACGAAAAAATAAAACATCTTTCATAATAATATATGTAATTTTTATCAGTAATGTAATTATGTAATTAATTGCGAAAAATTTTGCGGAAAATACGTCGAACATTTTTGAATCTGTTGGTGTATATGGGGATCAATTTTGTCTAGCTCCGAGTATAATTCTCAATATCTATCATAAATCGGGATATATTTAAAATAACTCCATCATCTCTATAGCTATTTATATTTAAATGAGGATTCCAATCTGCCGATAAATCGAAGAATGGTAGCTAAAATTCTTATTAATTATAAATCCTTTTAAATGAAAACATCAGGAAGTGATTTCATAATTATGAAAGATAACTTAGGATTCTAAAAATTACATACGTTCTCTGATAAATTCATATCAGCTTTATTCTCAATCAATAACGTTACACATTCAACATGTCCGTTTTGCGAGGCAAAATACACAGGTGTCCTTCCATCCTAAAACATAATATGGATGAATATCAAAGTTAGATAAGAATGGTTTCATGGAAAATATTATTCTACAATCACTTTACGAACAGTCTTATGCATAGATACATTGACGATAAATTCTTCTGGGAGTGTATTTATTCTATATCGTAGGAAATTATAGTGTTAATGATCAGGATATGAACAACAGTTAAAATTACATTTGATTGAATGTCAATAATTATCACAGCAATATTATACTAAAAATTGCTTACTTTATCAGATAAATTCACATCAGCTTCATTCTCAATCAATAACTTTACACATTCAACGTGTCCGTTTCGTGAGGCAATAATCAGAGGTGTTACTCCATCCTAAAAAAGACACAGTAATATGACTGAGCTATCATTCTTAAAATATATTTGTTATTGAGTTGTCCATCATTCCATAAATTAAAGCATTTTCTAGATGAATTCTGAAATCATGGTTCTCTTAGTATGTATCGCAAAATAGTGTGTATACTTAGTGTGTATCCACCTATAAGGTGGATTTTTCATTTTCATTCAATTCGATATCGAATAAATGTTCTATTTCTGTTCTATTGTTCGTTTTTGTTGAATTCAAAGAACATTTTGTTTAAATTTTTGAATTATAATTTGAAACTCTTTTTAGAAAATCGGATAAGGCATGCATTGAACATTTATCGATATCGTTAGGCTTGTTACTTACTAAGACATAGACAAAGTATTATTAAGATCGGTCAAATACATAGCTGTGCAAAAATAGCGAAAGTTTTTTATATATTTCACTGAATTGTTATCGGATGTTTTGAAACTGCCTAATTAATAATTTTTAATACTCATCACTAATTATTTTAATATTTTATTTTCTGAAGAATATAATATGTAAATGAGGTATATAAAACCTGTTAAGCAAATTACATAAACAAGCAATTACATCTGATTGAGATTTCAATGAACCCAGAAGAAACAGGTTGGAATCTTATAGGAAAAAATTCCATCAAATCTTAATTTTATCATTCAAAACAAGACCAGTATGTTCATTGTTAAAATTTCATTGAAATGTTTATCGGATTTAATTGCCTAGTTGATCCATTTGATTAGCAAATTAGATATTCTTCAGAATACATATATGTACATATTAATTTTATTAATTCATTCGTGAATATTCTTTTGATAAATTTGATACATATAGATTGGAACTACAGAATTAAAACAATTGAATGAAATATTTAAAAATACATTTGATGTTAGCTCATTACATTTTAGCTAACTGATAGCTTTTCAGTTCGATTGTGGGTTGAGCTAACTGTTATTTCGTCCAATTTTGGGCGATAATATTGATGTTGCCAATCAATTTGTTTACCTTTTCCTATATAGTAATCTGGTGATTGAGAAAGTTTGTTTTTATTTTAATGAGTAGGTACCTGAATGAAATCTTGAAAACCAAACATTTGAATGATGAAATAGTGTATTATTAACTATAACTATACTTACATACGTACTGTTGCTAGCATAGAGTAATAAGGGAAGAGGTCCAACTCTTTCTTGTAGATATTTGTATATCTATTGTTTGATACCAAGTGTCAGA
>JAYJLU010311068.1:0-13686 GCA_036873645.1 Minona dolichovesicula | reverse complement strand
TTATTCGGAATAGTTCCGGGTAATAGAATTTTAAAATGTTTTATTATTCGGAACAGTTCCGGGTAATAGCCACTGCCCAAAATTATATCTTGTTGGGACAAATTTTAAAACAAAACTATGGCTATGTGCAACAAAGCTCTCTTAAAATATTATAAATACATGAATTTGAAAGTATTTAGATTAAACTATTCAAGATTTTAACAAAATTGTTTCCTTATTACATAAAGAGATCAAAAAGGTTAGACTCAACTTAATGTCAACAGATAAACAGATTTGTTTAATGAAACAATGAGTGAAAAAAATTACCCATAGTTGAGAAAACACCTAAGAAAAGGAAAAATACTTGTAATAGTTCATACACAGCATATCATAGTATAACAATTCATATGAAATAAATAAATATTCTTTTAAGTCCATCTCTTTAACATCCATAAAATATATCAAAAATGAAAATGAGTTAACCAAAACCTGTAAATAGATGATATGGGTTCTAAATGATCATGTAAATAGTAGATAAAAAAGTAACGAAAAACATTAAAACTGCAAGAGGAAACCAGTAAGAATAAAAATATAGTACCTATAAATAAGTCAAATTACGGGAAATTTGCAACCTGAAATCGAAACTCAATAAGTAAATAGACGCTTAAATATTAATATTAAGTAATTTAAAGTTAGTAAAATACACCAATACACAATGTACCTTGGACACTTATCAAAAACGGCATATTGAAATAATGTTTGATCATTTCTTAAGTTTTGAAGTTCTTTCGTTTTCTTGCTTTTAAACCACCACTTTATACTTTTAAAACTCTATTAAAGACATACTGTATTATTTTTATGGAACAAGTTATATAGATTGTTTATCCTTAATTTTATGCTGTTCATTCTGGTCAACTAAGGAAATTGAGGCCGTGGTTATTCACGTAAATTAATTGTAAGAATAAGGGGCCGTTCACAAATTACGGTACGCTGAATTTGACATTTTTGAACACGGCCCCCACCCCCTTGTTACGATTTGTTACGCCACAACAAACACCCCTAAATGTAATTTGCGATACGCTACGTAGCAGACCCCCCCTCCAAATAATAATACAATAATAGAAGCTATCCATACATAACAAATAACAACATACCCAATATAGCTATATATGCATGACTGAATTGTTATGAATATAAGCACAAAACTATAAGGAGGACTAAGTAAATTTAAAGGTACAATGATCGTATAGGTATATTTACAGGGAAAGATTACTCGCAAGGAAAGAGATAACCCTCTATTCTTAAAATATATATTAGCGTACGATGGCAGATTAGCTTTAATAATGCTGTTTGCTTTCTCCCAATTTTCAGGAAGCAAATTCAACTCTTCGTAGCTATTATATTGCATTCCGACAAACGCGAGTTATTTACCATTTTCAAGAATTATACCTGCTAAACTACTAAAAAATCGTTCTGATTGACTGCATGTGTGCGCGATCGAATAGTAAGCTATATATCTTTATTCGTACAAATGTATGCGTATGAATAGCAAATCACTTTATTCTTATACGCACTCTCGAATTGATATCGAATTCAATTACCTACTCTATTTGCTAATTGTCATCAACATTGCGGTTCATAAATGCCCTCAAATCGAATAAATAAACTATACCTGTTTTTTTTAAAAAATTCTTTATTGATTCATAACAAACTGGAATTATTAGTCAAATGTGTAAAACAATTCAAGCAAAATACGCATTTGTGTTGAAAGACAGTTTGAAACAATATTATTCAACAATACATAGTATCTAATCGATCGATAAATATGCATGAACATAAATTAATTTATAAACGGAATAGTCAAATGGAAATAAATAGAGGGGGAAATCACGTAGTTATACAAATAATGCAGTTAGATGTCCATAGAATTTCCCAGCTACGTCTTACGCATTGCTTGTTTCGCAAATGGTACACTCATAGTTACCGGAAAGACAGGCTTTGTGAAATGCATGCTTGCAAAAAAAGATGACAAAGGCGTCTTGAGAAAGAGAAGGCAATGATGAAGCAGATAAAACTGATGCATGATTGGAGGATGCTCCACACGACTGACAAGTCACGTCTTGAGGTACCTAGAAATAATTAAATTTAAAAATTTAAATCATTATCTAAAAACAAAAATCATAATCCACTCTTTAAGATCTTGAAGTTATTATTCGAGTTTACAAGTAGTTGGCGTAAAAGTGAGAGTTGGTGTATCCCTAAAACTGAAATTGTGAAAGTTTTGCATAAATTTACATACAAATAATACTTACACTTATTCTAATAGCACGAGTTTGAATTTGTAACTGGCGATTAAAAAGAGTCAGAAGATCTCTCTGTAGAATTCTGGAACAGCCAGCTGTTAGATTTATCTGCACCTAAAAAATAACAAATGTGTAAAATATCTACCCACATAAAAAAAGAAATATCCACGATTAGCATAATCGATTTCTATAGGTAGAATTCAACTAAACCGATATCAGGGATGGTCCAGCACATTATAGGATTCGTCACCCTTATAAAAAATATTTGGAATTCATAATTAAACAAATAGAAAAAAAGAAAGAATGGCCTTTTGTCACATTTTAATGTTTTTTCAAAATGTCACATTTTGTCCATCCCTGAGATATGCTTAAGCTTTTTACTTTATATACAAACTTCAAAATAGTCTTTACCTGATAGTCCTGGAGAAGTTTTACTAATGAATCTCTTAGATTGGGTATTTTCATGCCAGCTTGAATTTTTTGAATAAGAAACAATGGATCAATATCCATTCCAGAATTTTCTAACAATGCCGTAATAAAATCTGGCTTATCAGTCGAGTGAAGAATTAAAAACTTCCACAATTCCTTTTCGCTTTCTTGATGACAATAAGCAATAGCCTTGTCGACACTCTTTAATTTATCCATTATGAGAGTCAAAGCTTCATGTCTGTGACCGATTCGCCCTTAGTAAAATATAAAAACAATTCAGCATAAAATCATTTAAACAAAGAAAACAACTTGGTAAATTATTAGTAACTAATTTTGTCTGTATACAAAGAAAAATATGAAATTTGAACCGCTAAACATTTTGCCAAATCAAATATGTATTGGTTTGAAAATAATAAATCCCACCAGTCCCATAAGTCCTCGAGTCCCACCCATAAATACATAGACAAAGTTTATGTGCCTAGGTTAGATTTCTGCAAAATAGTTAGAAATTATTGGAATGCAATATCAAATTTGTTCTATTGCAAATGAAGAAATAAATCCTAATTTGAATTTTCTTGAGCAGTTTTTAAAAATCTTTAAAGCTAATATAGTTAATGATATTACTGAATTACAACTTTTACAACTTCTACAAATAGCATAAATATTTCTAATGAGATACAAAAAACTAAATAAGTTAAGAACCGCTGAGCGGCCTAAATTTACGCACAACCCAGAAAAAATGTTGCTTATACATAATTTGTAGCATGATACAATCCATAAATAACTAGCACTAGATCACAAAATATCTTCTTAGTGTCAGCATCCTATTACCAACGAAATAATAAAATACTGTGGAACGAACTAAATCAAATTTTTAGATTAATAACTAATAGAGATAATTTTGAAGGCAAAGTAGAAAAATTTTCTCAGACATGCCAACCCTGAGAGATAAAATATCGGAATTTAAGGCAACAAATATCGGGACATTTACAACAGTATATCGGGACAGGCTAAACCGCAATTGAAATCGGGACTGTCCCAACGCATTTTTCCTCATCATTCATTATTCAATTGTATTCTGTCCTTTTAATGTTTGAAAATCCGACGTGCATGATCAAATGGATACACTCATTCCAAACAAATAGAAGAACAGTCAGAGTGAAATATGATGGCATATGTTCAAAAAGAGCCAATTTACAAGAAGGTATCCCACAAGGTGGAACATTATTATTATATCAAATTTATGAATAGTTATTATTGGTTCGAGTGATGTCTAAATAACAAATAAATTAGGTCAACCTGTTTGACCACGATAATCTTAAATAGGACTCTAACTATGTAATTGTCGAGCATACATACATACATCTGACACGCAGAATATTATAAAACTACATATATAAGCCATTTCATCATTTCAATTCAAATATGGTTGAAACATTTAGAGAGCATATCTGTACCTACCAAGAAGATAGACGGTCTCTTCAATAAACTCATCCACTCGTTGTTTACATAGATTTAGAGCTGCTATTAGATCGTATTGATCAGTACTTTTAAGAAATGGTAGCAATTTAGTCTTGTTGTAGGTAGCATAGAGTTCCACCAGTTTGTCGTGATAAGCTTCACCAGCGTGTGTGTCCTTGGCATACAATGCATCTAAATACTAAATACATAACTATATACATAGTTAGCAATCTTTTAATGTGCAATGCATATACAAGTCAATCAAATAGAACTATTCATTCAATGGAATATCCACGAATAAAATTAGAAGTATTGATTAATGAGATACAGTAATAAACAGACAATCACATCGATCTAGCGCAGGTCAGATGACAAATATACAAATAATCAAAATTGATTAGCTAAGACTTAGAGTGAATAAATACATAATGCAATTAATTCTAAAAAAAAAAGATTTTGTCAGTACACAACGATTCCAAAATTTACTAGTTTTAGGTCAATCAGCATTATTCAGGATCCCACGAATTATATGTATTTCATTATAGCTCTTCAGTACGATGTTTAGTAAAGGTTTACAAACAATTAGTAATAACGACAAATCTGGTTGTAACCATTTGTAGCAAAAGTTACCCTACTAAACGAATTCGAAGAATATCAAGGATTTATAATTGTCCGAGATAAATGAAATTTTCAATGGACGACATCTTTACTCAAAATAACCAATACAGCAATTCGTATCTCTCCAACATCCCACGAATTTATGTATTGGATTCTCATCGGGCCCGTTGCATAAAAAATATTTAAGGCATATTCATTAATGCGAAGTGATTTAAAGTTCGATATCTTCTTCCACAGCAAAACCCTTAAATGAGTATTTTAGATTTTAAAAGTTCTTAATTTAGATTATTCTTAAGACGTTATATGCAACGGACCCCTGCTATTTAAACAATTATTAGAATATGGACTATTAGCGAACTATACAGGCTTGATTAAAATACCAATGTTAGCCAGAACAAAGATATTTGAGCATAGTCTGAAATCTCTCTAAACCTTATTGTGATGGACAATTTAATTTATTCCTTCAGGCAATGAATTCTTAAACAATCGAACAAAAATGGTGAAGAAATTATTCATGGATTCATGGTAAATAGGATTCAGTATATACAACTCGTTTTCCCTCTTAATGATTCTTTCTTAAATGAATTAATTATAATAGAATTTTAATATAAGAATTATGAATACGAGTCCTTACTGAATAAAAGCCTCGAGATGCCTCATTAAAATATATAAGTTACGAACTTTGTAGTTGGTTTGGTTTTACTATAATAAATATGAATTTATGTTGGATACTACCGATCGATTCTTCATTTTGTTCTGTATATTTGAAAACAAATATTTTTACCTAATTAATAAATAAAAAAAGATGTTTACTAATGTTACTGAAAAAATTAATAAAATATTATGACAATATATAACAAACAAAGGTTATTAGAGAATTCTACTTCAATAAATTTATTATATGGAATCAAAAAATAAACATACCCAATATAAAAGCTTCGGAGTATTGGACAACTGTTTGACAACTTGATTGGCCTAAACATAATCGATAAAAAACAAACAAAAATATTAACTAATTCATAAGCAAATATCTACATGGGATTGTGAATTCAGATAACTAACTCACTGTGATTTGGTCCAAATTTTCGAGCAATAATTTCAATGCCCTTTTCTTGTCCAACTCCAACAATAGAATCAATTTCTCATGAATAGCTGGCAGCAAATTGTGCCGCTCAATCAGTTCGAAAACATCGCAATTTTTCAGTCGCAAGTAGATAGACAACGCGTCCTTATATCGACCCTGATACTCATAAAGTAGGGCCAAACTCTCCCAGATGATTTGATCTCGCTTTGACAAATTGCATACAATTTCAGAGCCATCAGAGCCATGCAACTTTTCACCGTAAGAGAAATCTGGCTTTTCTAATCTATCATGAATAGCATGTATGAGGGTGGCAATGTTGTAGATGTCTTTGGGCCATTTCTTAATTAGACGAAGAAATGAAGTCAAATCATGTTGAAGAAATTCATTGAGAACCATTTCATAGATGGCAGTGTCGAGACGAGGATCAGAAATGGGTAAATGTTCCGCAATATACTAAAAGAAATAAAATAACAACAATTTATTAATTGTTGACGAGACATTTTAGACATTAATGAAATAGAAGTCCCTCATGGAGCACAGAATGAATCTCCTAAAATCTACAATATGCTTCTATTCTATTTGTTTAAGTGACGTGTACCCTGAGCTCATAAGTTCATATCTCTACGTCATTATAAAAACACAAGACTTTAATAAATTTTCATCTTAAACCAATATTTTCTGAAATAAAGTTGTTTCTTGCTTTAGCTCAATTCCTGCACACAGGCAACATCAACTCTTCTTCTCCTTAGCGCATCAGCCTTCCAGTCATCGAGCCTACATTCCTTGTTGACTAGCTTCTTTAGCCGCAATCGCCGACCAGCTTGCGGTAGCCCTTGTCCACTTTTCGTGCTGCTCAAGGCGAGGACAACACGCGTCGCTTCTGGGGGATGCTCTAGCTCTACCGTGACACGCATGCCCTTTCAGACACCAACCCTCCTCTTTTATCCGGGCTTGGGACCGGCGCAGGTTCACCAGACCACTTCCCCATTCTAATTCTGGCATGGAGTTCCCTACCCAATCCACGGCAGAGTTACATTCAAATCATGTGTAGTGAATCCAATATAGGTATAGTTACAGTTACCTTCTTCCATACAGTGAAATTGATAGACTACACGAGAATTAGAATGGCGACAAGATTTAAGAAAAGAGTTAAGTTAAGATTTTCTTGAGATTTCTTAAACATTCACAAAATAAATGTTTTAGAAAAGCAGAAGGTACTCTTTCGAGAATATAGTGTAATAAATAAGGTCAGGAGGATATTTGTTTAATAACCAATATTGCGATAAATGTATTATAAGTATATAGACTCAGAGAGATCGGATCTCTCTCTCTCTCTCTCTCTAGCTTTTAGATGCCTTTACCTGATTTTAGAATTTCTTTCTTATAAAGTAGTTTTCATGATAATTACTCTAATCCCTCCCACCCACCACGTATAAAAGTGGTGGGTGGGAGTCGCAATAGAGAAAGGCTACGGGATATCAGGGACTGCAAGGTGGTGCCAGGGGAAGACGCCGTAGAGCAGCACAGGCTTGTTGTGTGTGACTTCTGGAGGGCCAACCACAACAAAAAAGAAAGCAGTAAGAAAGCAGAAACTAAGATCAAGTGGTGGAATCTGAAAGACAAGCAGATGGCTGCAAGCTTTGCCCAAGAAGTAAAAACAAAGGAAGGAGACGGTGGCAACGACTCAGTAACATCATGAAAGATTGTGGCAGAAAGATGCTTGGAGTCACCAGGGATGGCAAAATGGAGAGAGAAGGAGACTTGGTGGTGGAGACTTGTAATAATAATAATTTAATTCGTTGTGATCTAAACACTTTAGCCAACAACACCAAAACCATTTATCACAGTCATAACAAAACCCATCTTCAACTTGCAATGGCGATATCAATCTCAAATGCAATAGCTTATCTGATCAAATTATTAATCAAAAGTCAAAACGTAATCCTATCATTAATCGGTGCGATGAGAGGGTATAACTCGTTCTCGATTTATATTCCGACTGTTGATTATTTCAATTTTGCTTTGTGTCTTCTTACTATCAGCTCAATCTGTAATTTCACTTTTCATTTTGCTTGAGAATGCCCCATTGTTATTCGGACGAAACGTCGCAATTTTATTCAATAAAATGGTATTCATTCATTGTCTTGAGATTTCTTAATCATTCACAAAAGAAATGTTTCAGAAAAGCAGAAGGTACTCTTTCATAACTCACTAATAAAAAACAAAACGTCATCTTTAATAAGCATTGTCTACAACATGGTACACAAACTACATGTTCTCTATTATTTCACAAAGGATTTTATGAATTAAAACTCTAATGCAGAGGATAACATTTCATATTGATTAGCTGGAACTTACTGCTAACTGTCCTAATTGCATAAATTTGTAGAACTGATCCTCCCACACTTTCTTATTTTTCAGCACTTTAATACACAGTGATCCAGCTTCTTCAAATTTCTGATTTTGAAGTAAATGATCAATGTAATTAACACCAATCGACTAAAAGAAGAGACAACGAACGATAAACTATCACGATCTTTAATAAAGAAAATGGACAGTGCCGCGGCGCGATAGAATTGTAGCAGAATCACTGACCTGTACTGTGTGATTCTTTAATGATTTCTCATTCTCATAGGCCAGTTTCAAAGCCTCTTCAAATTTTAGATTGACGATACGCCACTCCACATGATCATCCGTGTCCCTCTCCTGACCACAGACCACATCTTTAGGAGAGATGATGAAGTGAGTGTTCTCATAAGGAATGGTTTCTGAAATTATGATGGATAATAGAGATTTTCTTCAAATTTATTCGTTAATAAAATTAATAAGCAAATTGAGAAAATAGGCCAATATGGAATTCATATACTATACAATTAAGAAACGGATGACATTGACAAAGCAATCATTGTGACATACGTCCGTTAGATTTCAGCTCTGCAATATTCATTGGTCTCTATTAATGAGTGAAGTATCACTCGATCGAAAATCCCATTCAACTCAGCCAATAAAAATTTCATTACTGTATGTAATTCATTATCCAGTTTTCTCAATAATTCCGCGCGAACTCATGTGCTAACTAATATAAGTGAACATATAAATAATTCTATAATTCTTCTTCCATATGTTGTAGAAAATAGCGGTTATCTGTCATTTGTTTCTTTTCCAAAACGAATTGATCAATAAATAATTAAAACAACGAAGTAATAATAATGTTTATATTTTTATAAAGCGCCACATAGTGCAAGCAATGTCTACAGCGCTGCAACTACAGATAATTGTAATCGAGAAACACAGACAGATCCTATTCATAAGAAGAAATCAGTTTTTAATTTAGATTTAAATTCAATATAATCTTGGGTGTTTCTAATTATAGAGGGAAGAGTGTCTCATACTTACTGAAAAGGGACGATAATTGTCCGAGGTAGTTGATAAGACAAAGTTACGTCCAGTATTTCTTCTAATCGTTACAAGATTTTGAATATACTATATCGGAGCAGTTTTGTGGATGGCTCGATGAGTAAATAGTAAACGTTTGAATTCTATCCGTTTCATATTAGGCAACCAATGCAGTTCATGTAAGAGTGGAATAGATGGCGTACGGAATGGCTTTTGGGCTGATAATCGGGCAGCTGCGTTCTGGACACGCTGTAGTTTTTTGAGTGAGGACTCTGGTAAGTTTATTAAAATTGCGTTGCAGAAGTTCAGTCGTGATAGAACGAGGGATGTTACGAGATACTTTATTCAGTGGACAGTGAGAAATCTGGAAACACTTTTAATTTGGCGAATCCAGAAATAACAGCTTCTCGATACCTTATTAACACGATCACGGAGTACTGTCAAGTAGAACACCAAGGTTTCGAGCGGTATTGACTGGTATACTATTTGTTCCGTTGAAACGCATGGTGATACGGGATTCATTTAGATGATGCGAGGAATGAACAATCAGGTTGGTCTTATTAGGGTTTAATTTAAGTTTGTTTGCTGACATCCAACAATAAATTGCTTGTAAACATTCTTCAATGAGATGAAAGATGAGTTTGGCAAGGGGAGTGGAGTATGCAGTAAATATTAAGGGTCCTAAGAGTTGTTTATCTAGGATAATGCATTACCATTAATTACAAACCAATCATCCAGAACAGTTGACAGGATTGCATGATCGATTGTGTCGAAGGCCGTGAAAAGGTCGAGAAGTACTAAGGGACAACATTTATTTCGGTCCATTTTAGTCAAGATGCTGTCAGTGATGTGGATGAGGGCTGATTCCATTGAATGGCCCGAGCGATAAGCAGATTGATGGTGAGTAAAAAATCATTTCTGGAGAAATGTTCGATTAACTGCGATGAGACAACTCGTTCGATGGTCTTACCAATAAAAAAGTTCAAATTTGAAATCGGACGATAATGTGACTATACGTTAGGATAAAGATTCTTCTTTTTGAGAATGGGTGTCACAGATGCTATTTTATACAGATGTGGAAAACAACTCGTGAGAAAAGAAAGATCAACGAGATTAATGATGATCTGAATTAAGCTTGGGATTGTGTCACTGCATGAGTAACATACGCGGAAGTGTTTTACTCATAACACTATTAAGTTCAATGGCAATTTCATTTACACAAGAGGAATTTTGAAGGAATGCGGGAGTAGAATTAATAGCAGAAAGAATATCAGAATTGAAATTGTTTGTTTTGATATTTTTTATCCGTCGAGAGAATTTGGCGTCTGATTTCTTGTATAAAATTACATGACTGAGAACACAAGAGAAGAGTATAGTAGAGTGATCGGAGAAGTTTGTGTTAGGTATAGATACATTGCTGACTTCAATGAGATGCAAACAAGGTCAAGGGTTGCTGACTTCAATGAGGTACAAACAAGGTTAAGGGTGTGACCAGAAATGTGAGTTGGTGATTGAATGTGTTGAGTTAGATTCAAGTTGTTTAACGTATCATTTAATTTAATTTAATTGTTACAGCTAGGATCATCGATGTGGATGTTAAAATCTCAAACAACCAGGGAGCAGTTTTGTTGGAAGAAATAATTGTGATGTAATTCTAAAATTCTGATAAGTCGGGAACAGACGTTTGGAGGACGGACGATAGATCAAATGAATTTAGTAGTTAATTTGGAGGAAAACTCAATCTCCAATAATTCAAAAGATGCTGGTTGATCACGATTAATTTGCTTCAGACTAAGCTTGTTATGATATAAATGCAGCCGCCGCCGCGTCTGTTAATACGATTTTCAGTATAAATATTAAAATCAGTGCGTACAAGATTCCTAATTCCGTCACTGTCTCGCATTCATCTCAGATCGCAAGCTGGCATCGTTCTCCACCAACCAACTGCCACAATCAATGCTGGCAATGGTGCCTTTTCAAATAGCAGGGCCACGGGTGTGGAACAAGTTAAATTATGACTTTCAAACCACAAAAGATTTTTCCCTCTTTAAATGCAAACTAAAAACTTTTCTATTTCCTTCATAATTTTTAACACCTTGTACACTTCATGTTGTTCATTTCTTATATTTGATTAATCTGAGCACTTTGAATACTTTATGTAGATTTTGTGCATAAATATATTATTATTATTAATAGTGGTTCCGTTTGAATCATCAGCACGCAACCACGTCTCAGTTAAAAAAGCCACATCGCATTTACTATCCTTGATCAGTTCGTTCACAAGAATGGATTTATTTTGTACCGAGCGACAGTTAAGAAGAAAAAAATTAAATGTTTATTAGCAGCACATAAAGTAATTTGGAAGATCTGAATTGATTACAGGCGTTTGGAGAGATTCTGGAGAAACTGTTGGGAGACTCACTTAATAGTCATTGGGGACAATTTTGTCCCGTTTGATATTGACATGTTCCCCGGATGCCCTCCTTCGTTTAAGTTAAGCAAATAACTGTTTTTCGTCTTCAATTTGTAACTTTGTGAGGTCGTTTTTAATTATCGTTTTCGATAGTGGATTATCGCTGGGGAGCTGTCGAAGAGCGGGGCAGTGACGGAAGACAAACCTTTGTCACTAGAGTTATGGAGTGTTATTATGACTGCTCTAGGTTTAGTTAGCGTACTCTTAATTCCAAAATGTTGTTAATATTCATTGTTTTAAACAAGTCCTGAACGGCAATATCAGCATTATCATTAGTGCTGTCATTTTCAGGTAAGTTAAAGACAATTAGATTGGGTTTATTCTTTTTTCATCTTCAAATATTAAACGTCAGCTTGGCGGGGGTTGGGCTCGAACTGGCAGCAGAGCTATATGAAGAAGCACTCTCACATCAACTGAATGACATGAGCCTCTATTATTCATATGAAGTCCGTAGACTTCGGATTTCCCTCAAGCTGAGATTTCACAGTGGTTTGTAACAATAGTACTATTTGCTCGGCTTGCTGTTGAATTATTGGTTGAATGGTTTTAAGGTGCAACAGCGATAACGTTGGATGTGTCGGTCTTGATTTCATCTCCCTGTTTAGTTAGTGCTTCAGTAAGCTGATTTAGAGTTACACTGTTAGACATTGAGAGGCAGTCAGCCAATGGGAGGCAATAATTACAGGAAGCAGCGTGAGGGTGCACGAGATGATAATAACCAAGAAGAAACCAGGAAGTACTTTTAAAGAGTAAAATGGATAGGTAATCCTCAGAATTTAGCAGTGAATTAAGGAAGAGAAAATCCACAACTTTTGATATAAAAATTCCTTCGATAAACGGATAAAATTAGGGATTCTAACGGAGCGATAAATTATACGACCTATCGCTAGTATAGTATGAATGAAAGAGGGATGGCTTAGTTATACCCAACCAATGCTCGTATTTTTGGTTGACTATAAATTAAATTTTAAATAAACATACTAGAGTATACTGCTAGAATTTTATTATCAATCATGTGTAGTTTCTAACTATATTATAGTGAATCAATTTACCCAGATGATAATTGTGACATTTGTGATTCTCAAACCCTCTGATAGGCAGCTCATCCGTACACACTTCTCTGTAATTACCCTGCATTGGCTCAGCAATCAGCAGTTGAGGCCGAGGTGCAGCATCAGCAGCGGCTGACCGGGCACTCGCACCTTCAGTTTCTTCCGTGTGGGGATAGAGGAGTACAATGATGAGATTGTCGATACAACTCACACCACATATATAATCTGGCACGTTGAAATATTGGTTAATCTGGACAAATCGTTGAGGCATGATGCGATCAGACTGATTCAAATTAACCAATCTCAGTGGTGCACTCGCGAGATCTGGACCGGAAGTATTGATGAGTCTCTGCTTCACTTCACATAGTTGCACGGTGTGACCCCATCCGATTATAAACGTAGTCTCATTCTTCCATTTAATGTGACATTTGTATAATTCCGGTCTTAAGCTGGAAAAAAATATGTTAAAAAAGGCGTACAAATACATAGACTTCCTTTACACTTCGACTAAATCACTTAAAATTTATTAAACAAATAAATTACTCTTTATCTTCCTTACTGCGAGTAACAAATGTTATGACTTTCCCTTCCTTGGTATCATATACTTTTACACCCTGAAACGGAATAAAAATTAAAATATACCAGATAGAAATATAAACAGCATTAAAACAGATGATGATATTCATATTATATCAAAGTTGATTTGTGATAATGATTTAAATAATGCTGGAAAACAATCATCTTGAATATTATAATTGATTGATAATTCTAATAAAATATGAACCACTTTTTTTCAGTTCGACAAAATCATAGTAGTAGTAGGAGATCTTTCAGATCCAACGCACTTGACCTTTGACCTTATGTTTCTAGCGCATTGACCTTATGTTTCTA
>JAYJLU010311067.1:0-20900 GCA_036873645.1 Minona dolichovesicula | reverse complement strand
TTGCTTAACAGACTCAATCTGTACTATTTCTGATTCCCATTCATCAATTAATAAACGGCTTTTATTATTATTATTATGTATAGTGCTGGAGTAGATAGACTAGGCGAAGAGGGATTCACAAATGAGTACACAATAGATAATAGGAATTAAAAATAGAATTATATGGTGAAAATAAAGCGAGTTAGTCTGTGTATTACCGCAGTATGTTAACATTCTTTGAATAAAATTGCAGCGTGTTGGATGTTCTGTTGTGTAATTATTTCTGTTTCTTAGTGGGTATCTTTGGTCTCGTTCTGGTGGCAGGAGGTAATTGAGGCGGTGTTGGTCTTTTCTGTGCAGGGATAGAAACAATTTTCTATCTTTATTGTCCAGTACTTCTCTAAATGTAATGTGGATTCCTGCCTTATAGTAGCCCCATTTTTCAGATCTTCTGCTCCAGCCGCCTGATGTCTCCATTTGGGGCCAAGCCTCTCCATGCATCTGACGCATATGCCATACGTGATCTGATTAGTGTCGTACACGTGAAATAGATTTTTTTATTTAAACCGTGTGTTTGCAGATTCCGTATTCTTTGAAGATTCATGGTGCATGCAATCAGGATGTTGTCTAGATGTGTCTTTGCATTTTAAGTTTGTCTGTAAATCTCACTCCTAGTATTTTGATTTCTGAAACTCGCTTAACACGGCATACTTGGTGGTAGATTATATTGGCTTCTTTGTTTTGGGAAGAAAATCTCTTGTGTCTTGTTTACATTTAATTTTAGATTGATTCTTTTGGCCCATTGTCTTTGTCAATGTTGCATATTTCGACTTCTCGTGAGTTTGGCGGTTTCCCCAGGAATGATAATATAGAAGTGGTCAGCATATTTGACTTGTCTAAGGTTTCTAGATGAGACCGTAACGACAAATTAGGGATATAGGGCCGATGTCAGAGCAAATTGGATTAATCTGCCATTTGTGACCATTTATATTGATGTTTTTTGTGCATGCAGTGAATATGGAGAAATTCCTCCAAAGAGCACAAACCATTAAATTGACGTTAGCAGGAAACAAGTGCGACATTGGTAACTCAAGTAAGGAAGTATTGGGTCATACAATCGAACACAATGGTGAAAACATCAGATCTGAAACGTGATTCAATACTACATTGGCTTGTCCTGCCGTCTTCGAGGAAGCAATAAAAAAATATGCTTACATTTCGGAAACTGAATGCTGCTTTCACACAAAAAATGTTAAATTTAAGTCAGAGGAACTGTTAAAACTGCTTTTCAAGTTTTAAAAACGGCTTCTGCTAAAGAAGTCTATCGAGTTTGCTAGCAGACTTGTCATCAAGTGAACGTAATTACAGTACAATTCCACGTGTCAGTGCCTCGCTATTCTATTTGCTGAAGTCTTATTGTTACAACAATTAGCGAATTATCCTTGGTTAAAATTACCCTCGTAACTGTAGGATGTCGAACACCGAAATTTTTACTGAAATATACTTTACGGCATTGCGCTATCAAAAACTTTATATTATATTTATTTATTGTTATACGTTTCCTATGTACATATATAATGTATTGACCCTAAATAAATTTTATTTATTATATGGACTAGACTTCCAATTCAGAATTTGACAAATCTTTTCACATTTCTTATAGCCAATTAATTACATATAGCTTTAATTTCATATGATTTTACGTTGCAGAGAATATATACATAGTACGCATATATGTTAAACTATATTTTTCAAATCAACAGACATTTTAACAAGCCAACATTTTAAACAATATACAAATACATATAACAAATAGATTATTGTTACGAGACATTTTATTAAACATTAATTTACAATACTCAATAATCTATTAAGTGCAATACCACGGCATGAAATGAGAAATAAAAAAGAGAAATTGAATAAGATTAATTAGCAAATCTGTACAAAATACTGTGATTATATATTATTAACAAGCAGACACTTATAGACATTAATATACACGATCAATCAATAGTATGGCCCAGGATCCAATTAACGTGTTTGTTCTGAACGTGGAGTTTTATATCATTTCAGGACAAAAATGAATTAATTGGAATTAATTAGAAGAGCGAAATCAACTAGAAATTAAGCCATTCATTACATAAACTTGGTACACATCTAACAAATTTCGTGTTTTCATTATTCGATTTTATCCATTGAATGAAAATAGTTGGGTATCAACTCAGTCATATACGCATGCATAGATCTATGTATAATATACAATATAAAATATATAGTAGTACTATGAAAAATAAATAGTAATGTTTAATTTCAAATCAATCGTATCTAAAGATCAAATTTACTTCCAAAATTGAAACAAAGGGCGTTTTTCACGAAACTAGTGAGAGCTGGCTACTAGCCATGTTGCTCAAAACGTTACATCGTAAATTTCGGAATGCGGATAGCCAAGATACCGAGTGGGTACTAGCTAGTCGCCAACTCAGCCATTTGTAAAGAAAGGACATTCACTGACAGGTACAATGCAAATAAATTACTTAGGATTCGCTCGTGTAAGTTTCATACCCTTAATTACAAATCCCCAACAGTCGATCGGTATATCAATAAGTTTAGAGCGTTTACGTAATTAAGCAGCAGAGGTTTACCTCAATTAGGGATTGCGCAATCAATTACACAATCAACGTGACAATATTGATTATTAAGATATTGACATACAGTGCATGTAATTCTGGAATGCGAATCAATGATATATTGCATATATATAATCATGATACAGTTAAGAATAAGTTTACATTGCTCGTATTACATCGAAGTGATACTTTATTATTTTTGCATTCCTGAGACTGTAATTTCTGTTTGTAATATGCAATATAGGCATGTATTGCAATCCAATATGTTCCTATGCCTAATTATCGATCCATTAGATTGTTCTTTATAGCTTTACATTTAAACGACTAGATTCCTAGTAATAAGGCAGGCATTTCTTCAAATTAATAGATATAAATTATATCTATACCTACGTTTTACGTTAATTAGTGACTTGTTTTTTCGCAAGAATGATATCGAATTTTTTAATTGCTCCATCTAGTAAAAAAGGAACTTAAAAATTAAATTCAACTATAATTTGGCAATGAACTGGGATGAAACATTGATGGGGTTAAGGAAAAGCTCGTGGAAAAAAGCATTAATAGAAAATGTTAAGCGAATTAAACGAATTATTGCTAACAAACTCCCAGGTTGTCGTATTAGAGATTTTAATTTACATATTTAGTGCGAAAAAACTAGCCACTAATTAAACGTCGTATAACCAATTTTAAAGATATTACATATGGATCATTTTGATTTGACTAAATACATAGAATAAAAATTTCAACGATTCAAACAATCTACATATAGTTTGACACAAAAAGAAAGACAAAAGTGACAAAACAGAATTATACACAACTGCAATTTTCTAATTAAGTGAGTCACGAGAACATTTGAAAAAACTTTATAACATTTTAACTACATTTTCAAGTACATATTCAAGTGCATAAAGAATTTGTAAAACGAAGATATTTCACTACAAAGATTCATTTAATATGATTAAAATAAAATATATAAATCCTCAAAAAATAAAACTCAGTTTAATTTATGAATATAAAATCCTCAATATAAATTTCAAATATATCAAAGCATAAGAAATGATAGCATACCTTCATGTAGAAAGTGAGTGAAAAGTTTGATAGAATGTAGAGGATAATGCAATGTTTTTGTCCAATCATTACTCTATGGAATTAAATAAATTGTATAGAAAAATTAACTAAACAAATCAAAACAGATTTTTAAAGATTCTATACTTAACAAAAGTAGAGACAAATGCTTAACACAAATGTATTGCATCATGAAAATGATATCCACTCAAAGCATGAAATCTGCAGTACTTATAATAGCATGATAAACCAAAGAAACCAGACATACTCATAACTTTTATACTACAGTATTTACTATGGCGGAGATAGGCTGACAGCTCATCCGTCGCCTATTGTGAGAGAACTACTTAGTGGATTGTAAACAAACTAGTATAGGAAAAAAGAACATGAAAATGCTGCAATTGTATGGAATATTTTCCTGAAAATCTCAAAATTATCACTAATCGAAATATCTAATATTTAAATTATCTCGCGAACCCCTTTTGTGTAATATATATATTCTTTAACTGTACCATACCATAGGGATAAATTTGGTCACTTTCGGGTGTGTTTATATACCTCTGAGGTATCTCTGTATATCTCGGTGTAGCTTAATTTAAAATTGAGGGGAAAAAGTCATAATTATCAAAATTAATTCTGAAATAATATATGTAAATCTAAAGCTTCTATAAAAAAAGAAGACTTTTACATTAAAAGTGGGGCAAATATTGCCGACTTTTGAAATAAATAAATTAAAAATCTTATTTATTACTTTGTACAAAAATTTACATTTTTAAATTAAATTTGTTAATTGTTGCTTTTACTGATTTAGAGAAAATTCTTACAAATAGTATACCCTTTTCTAAAATACATATAATACTAAATACTAATACAAACGGAGAAAAAAAGGTAAAGTCTCATTTCATTAAAATAATTTTAGACAATGTAATCATGAATTTACTGGCTATAATCAGCCAAACTATGTAGAATAATAAATGTGCCTTAGGTACTGAAAATTGCATTTGTCAGTCACAAAGAAGGAAGGAAGGAAGGGAGCATCACATCACTGTCTCATATTCGTTATTTCATTATTATGCAGGGTGATTTATTTCAATTGTTAATACAACCGAAAGCAAAGACAGAATTAAACATTATATGCACAAATGAAACAAAATTCACAAAATGAAAACCGCTTAATCCGCCACCTTGACACCTAAGAAATATATATGTATGTACAAGTCTTGGGATATTGTGGGCTAACTACCCAAAAACTATGCAATTCTCAAATTTAGGAATGCTATCTCTGAGCAAATAAATAAAAGAAGAAATTAATAAATACAATTTTTATAGTATCTCGTTTCTGAATGTTTTGCACCTCATTTGCATGATCATCTCTTAATCTAGTCGACTATTATAGATACGTAGAAATGATAGCGGATAAGTGCGATACTTAATGGTATTCGACATGATTATTCGACATAATAAAATATTCTTCCAAATATGTATTCAATCAGTCTCTCTATTTAGTAGTGCAGGTGGCTATAGTAGTACTCTAGTAACTAGTAATTATATTTCTATGTATGCATGACTGTGAAATATACGCTCACAAAAACATATCGATTTGCTTATTAACAAATTCTTCCAATAATCGACGAAATTCTAATGTATCCCAGATCTCCTCTAATTGAGCGCATTCCAATTTTATACTCATGTCAATGCGATCTCGATGCTGGAATCGCAATATACATTTGTTAAGCTGCAGGGCCTAAAATATTTGTAAAAAGAGGAATTAACCCAATGATAGAGAAGTTAATATGAACATTGTCACGGTAATTAGCTGCAATAACTATATGCATTTTCAAAGAAGCTTCGTGTTATGCTGATTCCCTACCACGCTAAAGAAAATTACTTTTGGATGATTCGAAGGAGTATAAACGGCATGATGCAAAAGGTGTCGCGATTATAGGAATCTAGTTATTACCTTGTTACTTCACCTTATAGCATCGAGTCGTATCCGACCCTGTGAGACTTCCATGGTATACTTCCTCCAAGCCTTCCGGCCCCGAACAGATGTCTGTCATGATCTACACAGTCAAAGATAGTTTCATTTGTTGCCTCTGCTAAAGTGTCAATCCCTCGAGTTTTAGGCCTTCCTTGTCCTCTCGAACCACTGATTATTCCTATCATAAGGTCTTTCTCTAGAGATCCATCCGCCCTCATAACATGTTCAAAGTATGATAGAGCAATTTTTAAAGTGTGAGACTCGAGTGTCCATCTTTTCTAATCTTTTCTATGACCCATGCATTAGTTTTCCGGTCTATCCATGTGACCCTCAACAGTTTTCTCCAGTACCACATTTCAAAGGTGTCTATTTTCTTTCTTTCTTAGATTCTCCATAGTCCATAATTCTGATCCGTACATACTATAGAAACACCAGGTTGACCTTGGTTGCAGTGTGACACCTGGATCTTTCCAAATTCTGTTAAGGGCTCCAATCGCAGATTTTCCTAGATTAATTCCAAAATTAAATTCCCGTTCGCATGAACAGTCATCGGTAATTACAGCTCCTAAGAAAGGGAATTATTTGAGTGTTTCTACTTTCTCTCCATTTAAATAGATGTCCCCCATATTCCTGATTGACACCAATTTGGTTTTCTTAACATTCAGATAAAGTCCTGCCCTTTCACTCGCGTCCTTCACCCTGTTCACGATTTCTCCTAAAGCTCGTTCAGTGACTGCTAGGAGGGTGGTGTCGTTAGCATACCTTAGATTTGACAGTGACCTTCCACCTATCTTGACTCCTTTGTTCCATTCGTCAAGTGCTTCTCTTATTACGATTTCTGCATAGAACAAGATGGGTGATAAGATGCACCCTTGTAATACACACACTTTTCCTATTCTTATGGCGCCTGTTTCTCCAAACTCTGTCCTTATCGTTGCTTCTTGGTCTGTATAGAGATTTTTTAAAGGAACTACTAGGTGAGCCGGAACACCGATGTCTTTCAAGTTGTTCCATAGCCTTTCATGATCTACACAGTCTTAACTTTTTGGTAATCAATGAAGCATAGGTAGATACTGTGATGAAATTCATTGACTTTCTCCATTATTTTTCTTTAGAGATATGATATCTAGTTCCTCTCCCTCTTCTGAATCCGGCTTGTTATTGCGGTAGTTCTGATTGTATGACAGCGTTCAGTCTATTTTGGATGACTTTTAGAAGAGTTCTTGGAACCATAAAATCACTATGTATTAGGAAGCCAGTTTGGCAACGGCACGAGTAAGTAAAACCATTATCAGAGGGTATGAAACAGTGGACTTTAACCATTTCGGCTAACGAGTCTGTTGTTACAATTGAGTGTACATCAACAATAATTGTGAATAAACAGATTCCAATATTGAGACAGTTAAAACAGTCTTTGGTTCATGAGCCTATCGATAAATATTTGAACTGATTTAATCAAAAGCATACCTAATTCTGAATAAGGTATAATATCTTAAATTCATAGTTCAATCAATCAATACACGTATTATGTATAATATTGTTTATAGTCTTCTCACTTTAGCAGAAGAACAGGCCAACTTTTGGCACCGTTTAAGAATTTCTTGCTTGAAATTTTTCGGATAAAGAATGTCAGAAATGAGACCACACTGAAGAGCTTCTCTGGAGGTCATTTTTTTGCCACCCAATAACAAGTCATTAGCCTAAAGTATCAAATTGTTAATGCACGCTATAAATAGTAATGATTTGTTAAATAAAACTCACAAAGATATGTACATGTTCAGAATAAGACAGGCAGTCTCTTTAAATTTCTTAATTATAAAATGTGTTAGTGACTTTAGGAAGTGACAGTAAAATTTATAAATTGCTGAGTTCAGCTTCGAACATTCGACACATTTGGATTGGTAACCGAGCGTCCGCGTAACCCTTTGGCCGGATTAGTCGAATAGGTGGGACACAAACATATCATGCTGGAATGAATTGCTGCAGTAGATACGTACAGTGTAGATGCCTGTGTCGAGCATATTCCTGTAATTCATATACATTAAAAATCCAACAAAAATTCCGAGCTCTGCATTTCTCAAAACTGTGCTCTTATTTACAAAGGAATGGTGATTTGAAGGCATAAATATTTATAGATTTCTAAAGACAGAATTGTACTCGTATTTCTAAAAAAAGTAGTGAAAATAAACCAATAAGACATATGTCACGATAAGAAAGCTATATGAAAAGTAGAGAGATACGAAATACAAAAATTGTCACTTCTAGCAGCGTAATGTGATTTGTGATACCCAACCCTACTGATAGTAGTATGATTCAATCAACAATTATTATATTGTAGTAGAAAGATTTCGAAACTTCATTTTGGGTTGAAGTTGTTAAATGTTAGTTTGAATAGCTAGGTCAAGTGAGAATCATGACAAAATCATCAACATGACAGACATTATATGAGAATATTGTTGAATTTATATGAATTTGATTCATTCAACGATAGACAAAAGATCGTGACATTCACATCATATTTACATAATATACTGTCTATATTAGTATTAGATTCTAGCAGACAATATTAATTCCAACCAACTCTAATTAATGGATACAACACCATGCACAATTCCGCATACTTATTTAAATTTGTATTATTGGTGATATTGAAGGGCCTGTGTTTAAAAAACATCAGTTCCGGCATAAATTAATTGAGAAAAAATGTCAGATTGCATAACTTTATTGAGAAAGAATATATCTCTTCTATCGAACGACGCTCACACCAGGCAGCAATAGCTATCATAATTGTGCATTTCGATGTAGTACATATTATAAATATAATAAATAAACAGTCTATAACCAACAGAGACATAAAACTGGTTTCAATTACTGTTGTCTCAAGAGGATTCATCCAGTAATCCTTACATAACTTTTAACTTTATGCGTTATAATGATCGTCTAATGTTTTAGATTTCTATACTCATGCTCATTTTATGCTATTCATTTATATGACACTTTTGTGACATAACTGAGTTATTGTCAGTCTCCTGTCTTTGGAAAGATGATTTTAAAACAAAAGTCTTATATTATGATGATGTCGTTAGCTGCCAGTATCCGGTTGGGATTGTATAAGTTGCAGTTTGATTTGCCAAAAAATATATATTTCGCATTGAAAACATTGAAATCAATTGGAAAATCTTTTAAACTACAAAACTAGATCATTGACCCCCCACCCCCCCACAGACCCTATTTTTGAGGGGGGCATATAGGGGTAATGGTGTTTTGAGCTCTGTATAATTCGTGTGTATGTGGTTCTTCACTTTATTCACCTTTGTGACTCAAATTAATATTTGTAATTTGAATCAATGCAATAATAGCTTACAACAGACTGTCCAATTAAGTTGGTAAGTGTGTAGCTGGCACCGCCCTCTGGTATTTGACCCAACTTTGTGTATGGAAGGTAGAATGTTGCTTTATCGGTGGCATAAATAAGGTCGCACAATGGAAGAATAGCCACACCGAGGCCAACAGCCGGACCATTCACGGCCGCTACCACTGGTTTGGGAAAATTTGACAAAGCAAGAAGGAAAAGGCGGAGTGCCTTACTCATTTGAGTAACAAGATCTTTAGTGCGGAGAGACATTAGATCGAGACCGCTACTGAAGATTGAGCCCATTCCAGACAATACTATCAGTCGACTGTTGTCCTCCTTCGTTTGATTGAGAACACAGACTAATTCTCGCAATACCTTTGAAAAGTATAAAATATTACATTAGGGTAGGTAATAAGTAGGAATAACATGAAATTATATATCTATATAACCAAAACCTTATGTCGGAACCATTTCTTTCCAGAAAATAAATAAAAGAGGGGTATATTGATGCCTTTTTCGTTTTATTAGATATTGACACAAATTCATATAATCCAAATCTTATAACAGAAATCTCCAAAAAGCAAATATTCGGTCGAATTGGTCAGAGATTTATCTTTAATCAATGAAATTCATGCCTGACTTAAATTATTATAACACTGACATACGTACTAAGATTTTTATAGGCGGTGGAGTCGTTCGATAGGGCAAAGGCAAAAAATACGAGTTTTCCCACATGCAAATTATCCAAGAGTAACAGATATATGTATAAGCGTGCAAGTGTTCAGCATACTTTCTGATTCTCCCGAACTATGGCACTCTCCTATTACAGTTGAGTTATATTATCAATGAGAATATACTTTATGATGTTTTATTCCTGTCCGACAAGATCATATAGATATATAAATATTTATCGACTATAAGATATAATTCTAACGCACTTCTTTATGCGCTTAGAATAGAAAAAGAGCATATATTAAGTAAGGCCGTTGATTTTTTGTTGAAATATATAGATATGTATCTGATTTGTAATATATATATATAGAAAATAGCACATTCATTTCGCTTACATTTATAGTGAAAGGATTCTTCAATGAAAATGCTTGCGATTGAATGTAGACTTCAGTAAACATGCCGGTAACATTCTTCTTCACAATTATATCTTTATATCGATAAACTGATTCAGTTTGTCTGGCACTGCTGCGCCTGAGACCTCCACACAGATCAATGTCACTAATAGTGCCTGAAATTAATTCACAAAAAAACTTTTACTATGAAATTTGAAGTTGATAGAAGTTGTCATGATGCTAAGCCAATAAACTCCAGCTATGGTAGCCAGTTGTTATTGTGCTTTCAATGTTTGCCCTTCTTTTAGATTAACAACAACTACAACAACAATTTGAACAACTATCTTGCCATACACAGTCTACTCCCCTTAATACAACCGATACAACCTATTTTAGGAAACTGTTTTTCTTATATGGATTTTCATAATGGTTCTAATTGTTCTAATAAAAGTAAGCTTTAGTATAAGCTTTATTTATAATTAAAATAATTCCAACAAACGCAGAATTAGAGTGTTGTTTACAAAGTTTCAGTTAAAAGATAAAGTTATCAGTTAAAAATTAAACATATAGGCACATTAAAAGAAATTAAAAGAAATTTTTAAACATGTAATAAACAGCAGAATTATAATGAATTATCTAATGTCTTCCTATTTATTGAGTTTGGGGGGCCCAAGGGGGCCGATTAACGCAAGAAGACCGCTATAATATAGTACTAGATATTTATGTTTTTTAAAAACAATTCGTCCAATGTGTATACTGATAAAAAAACATTTTCACAGTATTAAGGACCAATAAATATACAATAGTAGTATTCTGATTCATAAATCATTTCTTAAATCAATTAATATAACAAATTGGTATAACAAAAAACAAAAATAAACGATGATATTTTGGTAGAGGTAAAACCTGTTGTTGTTTTTACCAAAGAACATATTTGTTTGATTTTTAAAAAACCTACTCACCAAATAAATATAATCTGAAAATAAGATTAGAATATCAGTCAACTTGTTTCTGCATTCATAATAATCACATGCTAAATTTCCATGGGGTAACGATGTATTGGACAAGCCAGCAGTAAAGGAGTTAAAAGTTTCGTTAAAATACAATGACCTACTTTCACTTGATCCAGTGACCGAACTGCTTCCGTCTCCAGCATTAGTTTGATCACTGGAACTACCAGAGGCTCCAACATCAGGATGGCGATGATATGGCAGTTTATTTACCTGGTTGTCGAAATTACTCCATTTAGTTGGACTACAAGGCGGCACAACAAATAACAAATTGTCATCACGCTCTACTTGACAATCTAAAATTATAATACACCAGTGAAATAAGTCAATTCAATAGAATAGCTACTTTTCTTACAAGCATTTACAGTTATATGTATGACATGGATATATAAATATTTACTCTCGATTGGTGAATTACTGCAACTGCAGATTAGTCAAATACGGGTTTATTTTTTTATCTTAAAAAAATTAAATTTATTGTTCCCAAATCATTACTTAAAGTAATTTGTTTAGTTCAAAAGTGTTATACTGTATTATTAAAATTAATAAATCAACTTACTTAATCTAGCATTTTTTGGAAGATTATTGATAATTCTCTTATTTTTCTCTTCATTGGTTTCAATGCGTTTAAGATTTAGTGAATTACCATTAGAATGAGACGCGGTATTCGAATTACTGGTGTTGTTCGACTTAGATAACTTCATGGTTTTGGAAATGGGTTGGTCATTAATTTTGACATCACTCTTGCGTTTTTGAATGGACGTCTTAACGGATTTATTGTCTGTGGACTTTTTATTAGTAATCTTTTTACCAGTAAATTTCTGATATTTGTGTGAAATTTTTGCTGATAATGAAGAAGAATTTAAAGTTCTGTAACTTAGTCCCTTTTTATATTTAACTTCTTCCAGAACACCCATTTGAACACATTTGTTTAATATTGCTTTAGTTGTGGATTCGGACATTTCATGATATTTCTTCATAAATCGATACATATTTTCCAAATCAGGTCTCCGCTTCTGACTTTTAAGATAATGAATCGCTTTGATAACTAACTGTTTATTTTCTTTTTCTTTCTGATCAACTTCAGATTGACCTAAATCGCAATTAGTTTTGGACGAATTTGAACGTTTAACTTTTGATTGAGCAGGCGCACAGTCGACTTTTCCGCTACTATTTGAACAGTCTGGTTTTGAGGTAGTAGTTTCAGTAGTTTCTGAGTGTTTGGAAGGCGCTGGTGAAGAAATTTTAGGAATGGATCCAGTTGACGGTTGTTTTGACAAATTAAACAATTCTTTTTTAGCATTTGATTCATTCTTATTTGTTACGGGTGATTTTAAACTTGTTGAAGAATTCAAACCGATTGGAGAATTATTAGAAGAGTCTGATTTAATTGATGAATTATCTACTTTCACAGATAATTCACTTTTAGACGAAGGTAATTTTTCTTTGGAATGACCTTTAGAGCGAGACTTTTGTAAACCAGTAATGGACTTTTCCTCAGCAGTTTCACTTGAAGATTCTTTAGAAGACTTTGTTAAATCTTTCTGAATAGTAGTTTGATCCTCTCGTTTATTATTAGCAGACTGCTGTAGAATGTTGCTGCAAGTGGAAATAGATGTAACACTGTTTTTAATATCGAGAGTGGGGGATGTTTTAATCTTAACAGTAACACTTTTTCTGGGTTTCAAATTGTCTGTTGATAAAGATTTCTTCCACTTTTTCTTCATGGAAATGCTTGGTTTTTTTAGAGTTGTCTTGTTAGTGACTGCTTTATTAGATATTGCATTTAGAAACATTCTTTTAGGAGATGCACCAGTGTCACTTTGATTAGAATTTGCATTAGTTTTTTTCCTAGGTGGAGAAATAGACTGCAAGGAGATTGGCGATGATTGTATTGACTTGCCTGATTTTTTCATACTAGGTGAGGAATTTAAACTTGAAATACTTTTTTCACAATCTGAAGCTTTTTCACTACGTTGTTCTAAAAAATCACTTATTAAAAGTGGGCAAGCATCTTTCAAATTTGAATATGGTTCCCAAGAATCCTGTTCTGGTGGATAACCTTTCCACCTTACACGATATTCAACACGATTATTTCTTTTACGGCGGTCAACAATTTCTTGCACCTAAAAAAATCAATTTTAAATGTTTATTAAAACAAACAACCTCTCATTATTATCAAAGTATTAGACTGTTGAAATTAAAATATATGCCTATAGATTTTTAGGGTATTACAAATTGTGATATTTCTGCTAGAGTATGGAGATAGTTAATTTATATAAACCTGGAAGATCTAAATTTTGATAACTAATTTAATGATTTATCCATGTAATATTAGTTCATTAAAACTTATACAGAAATCTTGGTGTGAAATCTTTATTTACCACAAATAATTACTATTTTCTAGTTTCAAGAGCAATGAATTCATTAATTTTATTTTAACTATCTTATGTAAAAGTCTCCAACCAAATTATTAGTAATTCCAAATAAAATTTATTAACATTATAACTAATTACTAAACGTATATCATGTAAGTGAAACACAAAATCCAGCTTAAGAATAATAGATTATCATAATAATATCTTTATGAATGATACTTGATTATTTTTTACATTTTTACACTCAGTTACATTACTATTTAGGATTCAGTTGATCATTTACATAAATATTTTTTAAAGGTTTCCTAATTGAATTAATTTTTTTTAAAATGATCCTTATTATAACTTAAATTTTTTGTGATGCTAATGAACTTTAGACACATGGTATATTAGTTAGTGATAAATTTAGATTTGAATACAATCATTTGAAAATTAAAGACTTGAATATATGTAGCATTATTGCTGACTATCACACTATCGCAGGTTTGGCGGGTGGGCT
Organism: Minona dolichovesicula; assembly: GCA_036873645.1. Classification (NCBI taxonomy): domain Eukaryota; kingdom Metazoa; phylum Platyhelminthes; order Proseriata; family Monocelididae; genus Minona; species Minona dolichovesicula. The sequence goes on along the minus strand of JAYJLU010311067.1, from coordinate 6,945 downwards.
CCCTAGTTGATGACATTTTGAATCTTCAGTTCTGTCCTCACTTGTTTCATTCTCATTCTGCTGTAGTTTGAACTAACAATTGTGTTTTTATTACCATTCTACTACTACTAACTTCTCATGCCTGTTTTTTTCAACAATCTTGTTTGAAATCCTAATTGTTTTGGATGTTCTAATTATTATACTAATTATTCTGTAAATGCTACCTACTCAATTTTGAGTTTCATAACTCATTGTGGTACCAAATATACTTATACTTAACTACCATACAAGTAGGGTTAGGACTATTTTTCTTTTTAATGGACACATAGAAAAATGTCTTGTGATGGTGTATGTATACCCATGATTTTATTTCGGAAATATTAAGCAATATATGTGATCCTTTCATTTCATATAGTATTATTTGCTAGTTATGTCTTATTTTTGAAACATGATTAAAATAAATGTTTTATCACAAATTTATTTAAATGCTATATTGATACAGTTTTAAATAAGTAATATTAATTCACACACATAAGGACTCATTTAAAACCCAATTCAATAATGATAATGTTAAGAATGGAATTCCCATCTTAATTTATAATTAGATATAACAAAGCAATGTCATTTACATTTATTCACAAACATGTCAAATTACAGGCAATAAGTATTGTTAGAGTAAGAAAATAGTCATATGGTAATTTTTTCAAATATCATATCATGAATCTGATAAAAGTATAATAGACATAATAAACTAAAATAAATGTAACACAAACGAAATGTTATGTGAAACATTGTGAGCTATGCCCCAATATATAAAATATTGGTAACATCTTAAAAACATCTTTAAATTCATTTTGAAACGCTAAGAGAAAAAAAATAACAATTTCATAGAATTGTTTTAGGGCAGCTTCTGACGTCAATTTTCTAAGAAAAACGCGATGTTATGACTAATATTTTTTGAATTTGTCGATATGTAGATAAACTTTTTAAATAAGATAACAGTTGAACATCTTAACTATAAAATAAAACAACTTTTGATTAAATATTCACTGCAATTACTTTATACAAGCCACCAGATTCGGATTTTGATCGCTTCATTTGTAAAACTTTTAAAGTGGCTGTATTTGGCGCGCTAACAGCTTTCAATTATGATATTGTTGATATGCATAAACAAAATCAGATTATTAATATATAAGAATGGCTTGTATATTAATACATATTAGTTTAAAAGTTACATAGTCCTCGACTGAAGTTTAAGTGAATTACTACGAACTCAAACGAAGTACACGTCAGGTCGTCCAAAATAATAAGACAAAGTAAAATGAAAAATCAAATTTTATACTGATAAATTTTCGAGCACACAGTAGGACATTTCCAGTCAATACAAAATTTTGAAATTCACGAATATAGACCTGACGGAAAATAAGTGTTTTGAGAAAAGAATGGATTTTCTAATTACATAATATGTATCATGTTAATGTAGTCTGAATGTTTAATTACTACAAATAGTGAAATAATTAGTATTATTTAAAATGAATGTACCGTAGTTGATAATTAAAAAATGAAAATTCGAAGGTGATAACAGATCTATTACGATAAAAAATTTAACACATTAGGAATAAAAGTATCCACTTTGGTTGATTTATGTCTATGAATAACAATGTTACAAAATGTAAAACAAAGTAAGTTAGTTCTATATCACTACAGCCAATATCATTAGTTTTAATCCAATAAAAAGCTTTGACTAAATTTATAATAAACTATGATTACATATTAAAGAAATCAGGTTTACAACAATCAAATAGGAAAAACGGAGAATATCTAAAGGAAAAATATTCAATATCCACCAACGCAACATACCTACCTACCTATTATAAAGATGACATACTTACAGAGAATAAATTATAGCGATGTCTAATGATGCATAGACTTTTTAAATTGTCTTTAAAAAATGTATTATTAAGCGGAAGTTGTAATATATGATTTATCCTTTACATTAACTTCATATAATAAAATAACTTATTCTTACTCAATATTATTTATAACTTAATCTCCCAAGCATTTATTATTTAGTGAATTTCATAAACGAGTTTTGTTACTCAATCATACTGAGTGTAATTTTCAAAAATCATATTACCGCATCTCTTCATTAGTGAATAGGTAAATTAACTTCGTATACATAGTCAGCAGCAATACCTACTAACTATCATGGATTGAAAATTGATCAAAACAAGCGAAATATGTCCATTAATATCCATTCATATTTTTTGACATGTAGGCAATGTGGAGAGAATATTTTTCATTTCATTGACCAACCTTTCCCGTTCGAAACACTAAAATAAATTTGCATAATCATAATTACAAGAGTAAAGAGTATATTTATTACAGAGGTGTCAACTCGATACCTATGAATGCATGCAGTTGAGATTTTATATTTTTTTGTGTATAATAATAATAATAGGTCAAGAGAATTCAAATCTGGCATTTTCCCCTAAAAATTACTGTGTATATTTGTCCAAAAATACTACTTAGTAGATGTGAATATATGAATATAGTATGCCTAGAAAATGAATTTTAGTCTTGATTTTTAATAACGATTAATTCCTTTTAATCATTATAGTAATCTCAGTATAACGATTTTATGCTATTGTTTTTTAAGATTTAAAACAACATGATACTAAGAAAGAATGTAACAACATAATAGTACTTAAAATAGCTATCAATTTTAAGCGTTCATAATTCCACATTCCTTAGTCGCTAATATTTCAAAAACAAAACTATTTACGCAAAATCATAGCAACCGATATAGAGTAATACTCTGTGTAATATTATTTACTCTATGATTATAATAAAGAACAGATCTATTACGATAAAAAATTAACACATCAGGAATAAAGGTAACCATTTGGGTTGATTTATGTCTATGAATAACAATGTTACAAAATGTAAAACAAAGTAAGATAACATTAGTTCTATATCACTACAGCCAATATCATTAGTTTTAAATACTTGTGGATAATGATTTAGCAATTATGACCGGCCAACTCATCCTAAAGTAATGAAAGTTCGGCTGAAATGTTGATAGTACACAGCATGTAGAGCTTAATTTTATATCGGGATGACATCTGATAAATAAAGGACACTTTAAGCATCCATTTTATTAATTGCTTTAATTAAATACATATTTATAATTACAAAGATATCATGGTGATCACAAAGTGTAATAATACAGGGACTAAATCGATGATACAATTTGAACAGACATAACATGAAGAAAGAATGTTATTGAAATAAATCGAATCTTTCATATAATACGTGCGGATAACATGACTTCATGACATTTAAGTCCTGCTATATTAATGGGGGCGTCTATTTTAGATCAAGGATTCAATGGACCGAGGATAACTTTGCATCGAGCAGGCGATGGTACGAATTGGCGTTGGATCGAGGATTCGATCGACCGAGGAATTTAATTGGCCTACAGGAATGCAGATTAATATTGAGATTTTAATAGTATGCAGTAACAACTTTGATAAAACTCATCTTCTTAATTGTAACTTGGGCCAATTAAATTCCTCGGTTGATCGAATCCTCGATGCAAAGCAGCGTCCCCACATTAATTTGGCTCTTATGAGTGGCAGTTTTTCCAAATTAAATTTTGTTTTACATCAGGTTCATACTATAGATAAATAATATATGTAGTTAGATAGAGCTTTGATTCTCAAAATATTGAAATGATATCGATTGCATACCAGGGCTGACAAATTCCTATCTCGGTTATTTCAAATTGTCGTCAAAAATTAAGTATTCTCTCATGGAAAAATATACAAACAGTGCTTCCTAAATATACAAGAATTATTAGAAATAACTGACATTTTTCAGTTTTATAATGGCTGAGATTGGAATATGTCCGTTGTTGTATAATAAAACCATCGATATACATTTCAATATTTTGATAGTTAAAGCTTTAATGACAATTATGGATTACTGTAGTAAAACATTCATTTCAGTTTTCTTAAATTTCCTAACTACATGCAGAATAATAAAATAAAAACAAGTAGAAACTGTCACAAACAATCATGGCGTCATCAACACGTGTAAAACTGGTCTATTAGAGGTCTTAATCAAGTTAATAATAAAATCATAACTACCTTAAATGACATACTGTGCAAATTTTCAATTGTCGATTTCATATCCTCTACGAAGTTTAATTTCATTTGACTCTAAATAAAGAATTCAGAATTTCAGATTATGACACAAGAACAATATTACATATTTCAAAATTCAAAACCAGACTAACAGACACATGTTAATAATTACTTGTCGATGAAATTCGATAAGCAAGTTAGAATTAGACATTCATTACCATCAGTAATTATCGCTTTTAATTCATAACTGATAATTAATCAATGTAGGGAAAGAAAAGTGTCTTAACTACTGGGTTAATTATAAACTCTTAGTTAATGAAATATCACAATAATTTCACCATTTCATATAGACTAGCTTCAAGAAAAACGTGACTTTGATAATACTTCACTAATAGTCAAAAAGTATCAAACATTTAGTTGAAGCTCTCTACTGATTTTGAACCAACTTAAAATCATTGAAAGTTAACATGTAAGAATTGTATATGTATTTGACTAGTACAATTTATTGTTACAATATCTTCTGTCTTCCACAAGCATAATAAAAATTTTAAATTCAATCTTTTTATTATAGCATAATAAAAATTTTAAATTCTTTTTATTATAGCATAATAAAAATTTTAAATTCTTTATTATTGTAGTAATTGTTGTTTAAGTTTTTTATAATATTGTTTTGCAGTATTTGAGTTTGTGCTATTGAAATTGACCTATTTATTGTCTTTGTCCTAAGTGATCTCTCAGGAAGTAAGATGAATAGATTGCTCTGCTTAGCTCTGGTTTTCCTGCAAATAAATTTTTAATAAGATACTATTTAGTTTCACCACAAATTTAACTGATTCATACTCACACTAGTAGACTAGTGTTTAAATAAGTGATAAAGTGATAATCTATGAAAACAGTATACATAATATAATACGAGATTTTAGCATACACAAATTCGTATCCCAATAAAAATTAGGGAATCGAACTGGGGGCCTCGTGATTAGAGTACAAGCACTATAATATCACACCCGGTATATTTTCAGATAACTGAAAAATTACAACAACCCAGCTCTGACATGTTATACAATTGATTAGATCACAAGACCAAAGTTGATTTAAAATGAATATTCGGTAGTGATCATTTACCAGATTAGTGCTTGCGAACAAATCTGACGATTCATTCGATGATTGAACAACAGCATCTAAAATTACAGTAAATACAGTAACTTTGTGAATGAATATCTCCATACATAAGGCACTACAGAAACTATAAAAAAACACAGCAAGCAACAGAACCCGACAAAATCACCTACTGGTTTTTCTAAATCTCGGCCGATCATCTCTGATGCCCAATGACAGACCTAATCAACCAATCAATATCCAGAAGCAAAGTACCAAAGCAATGGAAACGCGCCACAATCACACCCATATATAAAGTAGCAAGGCCGAAATCGCCAGCAGACTACAGCCCCATATCCACCACCTCATCAATAACGAGAATGATAGTAAAGAAATATCTAAACAACGCGATAAAGAACAATCACCTATACAATGATCAATTCGCTTTCCGGCCAACTGGAAGCACTACTGCCGCGATAATATCACTGACCAAATCGATTACAGACATCCTCGAGAAAAACAAGTATGCCCGCGTCCAAACCCGGGAAAGCCCGAAAATAACCCGTCTCGAAAGCCTTTGACATTGTGAGGCATCACACACTATTTCAAAAACTTGGTCAACTACATATACCAAACGAGGTTCACAACTGGCTTCTTGATTTCTTCAAAGATCACTGTCAAAAACACAATTTGCAGACTAGATATCCAGCGAAACCACCATCAATTCCGGAGTGATTCAGGGCTCCGTACTAGGCCCTTGCATTTTCAGTGGTAGCATCCAACCTCAAAACATTAAACCCCTTGAACACACTTACCAAATACGCAGACGATACTTATCTAGTGCTTCCACCTGAGAACAACGACACGGTAGAAAGTGAGCTGAACAACATCCAAGCTTGGGCAAAGACGAACAATTTAAAATTAAACAATGAGAAAACTAAAGAGATTATTTTAAAAGAGTCCGCTGTAAAGAAGACCCACCTGAAGTGACTCACATTCAGAGAACTGAGGAAATCAACATCCTGGACGTCCCAAATTAAAAAAAGTCTTTCAGCTATATACGCCCTAAAACTACTCAAAAGCCGACGCCTTTCACCAAGAGACACTCACAACGTCTTCAGAGCTCTTGTCATTAACAGACTATCTTACGCTAGCCAAAGTTGGTGGGGATTCGCAAGCAAAGAAGAAAAGAGCCGCATCCATAGCTTCATCAAGCGTGGTATCCGCTTTGGGTCCACTGCGACCCAAACTTAAAAAGCCTCTTGGAAACGGCCGATAGAAGACCAAATTTCCCCAATATTCATTATTACTCGTTACTCGTAGTTATATTAATGGTTGATCGACTGATTTTAATACAGTATAATCCGGTTATAACGAGATTCAAGGGACTAGGATAATTTGCTCGTTATATCCGAGGTCTCCATAAAAACAAAAGTGTGGACAATATGTATGTACGTACTACATAATAAGTGTATTCATAATAATTATGTGTAAGTTATTAAATGATGTTAATAACTTACATCATCTTTAGTTTTCGCTGGCAGCCTATGTACATACCATAGAGATATAGTTTAGGTAAAGTGGACAGCATGCTGCTGCATGCTATTTTTAGCACAGTGCGTATGTAATTTGTCGCGCGACATTACTTACGCACTGTTCTAAAAATAGAATTCCCCTCTGCAGCAGCATGCTGTCCACTCTACCTAAACTACATCTCTAT
>JAYJLU010309956.1:0-11096 GCA_036873645.1 Minona dolichovesicula | reverse complement strand
TATATACAGGGAATCTAACAGGGGCAGTTGAAATTTCCGGAAAAAATAAATATCTATAGCGAGCGAGCCCAGATGGGGTCTGGGGGCGAAGCCCCCCGAAATCTTTTTAGTATTTTAAGAGGTTTTTATTATATGTTTAAACTAATATGACGATTACTCGAGGTACCAAGTAAAGGCGTTTTACCGTAAAATTGCGTTTTTTTTAAAAAAAAGAATCATATACTATATAGTCAAAGTATGAACTGAAGAGATACAAAAAGAATATATAAATAAGAAATAATGAATATCGAGCGAACGAGCTAGAAATTTCGTGTTTTTGACATTTCAAATCATTCTGTAAAGGTAAAAAAAACTCCTAACAATGATGAGAATTTAAAGACTCCTGTTATTTTATTGCATTTTTGCACGAATTACGAGATCCATCAAAATCGCCTCAAAATTTCGGATATTTAGATTCCCTGTATATACTAGTACTACTATTCACAGTAACTCAAATACTCCTGACTAAGAGATTCCTGTGAAAATTAAAGGAAATGTATTGGGATCGACAGCTTTGCAGAATTAAACCAAAGGAAAATTGAAATTTAAGAGAAATAAAAATGTATATGTATTTGAAAACAATATGAATTACATTACTACTATAGAAAAATAATAAACAATATAGGGCTGTCCATTTCTGGTGAAAGACCATCGGCTACTCTAAAATAAAAAATAGAATTATTGAGAAACATTTCCAGAGTAACAATTAATCAAACACCTTGCATAAAAAATGATCAATAAATGTGATACCCAACCTCAAATGTTTTAATGGAACAATGATACAATCCGCATAAGACAACGCAACTCGAATAATATTTGAGGCACGAAACCTTTTAATGCATGTAAACATACTAAAATGTCTACGAATTATCTAAATTAGCCGTTTGAGTTTCGTCACTATGACAAATTGACCTGCACCAACTTATAATGGTGGATATTGGAATTCCTGCCACTTGGGGTATCTGGATATCAAAAGTATCGAGAGTCAGAATTTTGTGTAACTGTTATTACTCTATGCTTAATACGATCTATTCACAAGGTACATATTAATAAAAGGCATTAAGTGAAATCACTTGAGCCTGACGCTAAGATTTCACATACTGCACAAATTTCGTTATAGTATATAGTAATTACATAACATATTTAAGAAAATGTGAGATGCGATTGGTTTAAGAGAATATGTAACAAATAGGCATTTACACAGGTCCCTTTGCTGAACATGTTTCCACTACATATGTATGTAGTATAATGATATTTCTGATTCACAATAAAGGTGCGTTTACACGTCCAATTATCGAACGATTCGAAAAGGAATTGTACTCTTGTTTACATAATACGATTCAACTTCTAATCTATAGTCACGTCAAAATCATCAAGAAATTGAAGAACAAAAATCGCAAGCATTTTTGATGCGACAAAGGTTGGATTAAAATCACCAAGTGTAATAAATAAAAAATTGACAAAAATCGTAACATAATCGCATAGTGTAAACGCACCTATAGATCCAAATGAAACACGTGCGCATCAAAATTTAAAAAAATGAGTAACTTACTGAATGTGGAGCATGCATGCGTCTTTCTTCTAAATATACATCTAAAATAATGAAATATGCTTTGGCTGGTAAGTTACAAAAGTGTACAGTACTGCACCAATGATTATCAATCAAAATGGAGGCCCCAAAAGGCAGAGGAAGTTTCTGGTAAGCTAGGAAACATTATTGTTGAGTTTATTGTCATGTTGACTCATGAAAGTTAAAATAACTTTATTGTTGAGACATTGATTCACACACAGCATGATGATTGTTTTTTCGAAGCTCATGTATAGAAAAAGATTCGAATCATAGTGTACAAAACAAAGCAGGGTTGGAATACAATAAATATAAATAATACATAGTTATGGATTAAAGGCTGATGGACACAAAACACTTAAAATGACACTGAATAAATTAAAATTGATTAACAAGAAGAACATCAATTTTTTACAAAATTATATAGCTAGGCCAAAAACAAATTAGTTCAGTTTATCCAAATTAATATTGTCATCACAACTAGGTAATTACATCTACATAAAATCAGATACTTAGACCTTGATGCATGAGAGGAATGTAAGCAGGTTATACTTAATTATTAATTGATGAATTAAATGCTGAGTCATAAAAAGGATATTTCCCCCACAAGGAAATCAAAAATTAGTGAGGAAAACACTTAAAAGTGCATATGAAATCAGGATATTTAAATAATTGCAGTTGTCATAAACACTTGTAAAACATCTACAATGACTGGTGGGGAAGATAAGATAAGTAATAGACATTAAAATATCAAATGAATTAAGCATTGACATTAAGCAGCATCCTCAATTCATTTGACACAGATTCTAATAGGAAAGGTGTATCCTTGGAACATGTAGGTTCAGTTGATAAAATCCAATCTTTAGGTGGTAGAGGCAAGTCATTGGCTGGTGGTGGTTGATGCATTTTGGAATCACAGTATTTTTGAGTAATATTTTTCTTCTCAGGTATTTGGTGATTATTTGACGCTGGGTAATATTTTTGAACTCCATTTTTAGGTGATTTCCTATAATGCTGTAATTTATCCATGGTAACTTTCTGAACAGCTGACATTTGTGGACTACTACATAGATTCTGAAATAAAACAAAATAGAAGATGAGTCATTTTTAAAGTAATATTACAAAATTACAATATAAAACATACTAAATACCATTGGTATGCACATATGGGAACAGGTCAACTTGTACACTTAAAAACTAAAATAAACTTACTCACCAGGTAAACTTGAAAAAATAAAATTTTAACAGAGCATTAAAAACTAAAAACAGTGTTTTAAACAGGAATATAATTAGAAGCAACAAACAAAGAAAAGATTGGTTTAAAATGACAGTTTTAATAGAAATAAAATATATATAGGGAATTTGCTGCATAGGTGCTGGAACCATCACAAGGCAACTTTATTCCTCGGACCCAACCTAGACCACCAGTGAAGTAAAGACATATTAGATACAATGGTGACTTGGGTACAAGTTGACCTGAATTTGCACATACGTGTTAATGTGAAAATACTAATGACATCATAAACAGGCTTGAAAGTGACATTATTAAGAAATCTTAAAACAGACCTGGATGCTATTGCTACATGGTTAGCAGACTTTTATACTATGCAATTGGGAAACAATAAACCAAGAACTAGAATCACAATGCAATATCAATGTAAAACTAACAAAATAGAAAAAATATACATGAAAAAGACATTCATGAATATTAATTTATAACTACGTATTACTATAATCCTGAAGTCCATACATAAAATATTTAAACAACTTGGTCACATGGGTGAATAAAGGTAAAAATTAACAATATGAATATAGCTATACTTTTTATTTGGCTTGCTCACTCAATAAAAGAATACCAAGTTTTGTAATGAGTCAGGGGTGATCCAAACATATTATACCTTTGCAGCGGATTGTGTGGCCAATTCAAATTTATTAATTTCAAGAAATTTTCTAGTGGGAATTTCTAATGTCACTGACATTTTTACCCACACCTTATACTTTACTATACACTGTACCTAAGTTACTTTGTAGCCGATTTGCACGTAAAAATGTCAGTGAAATTAGAAATTTCCACTAGAAAGTTTCTTTAAATGAATAATTATACAAATTTGAATCAGCCGCACAATCCACAGCAATGGTATATAATATGTTGATCCAAGGCCTATGCCCCCTTCAAGAAGGATCACATACTTTTTACAATGAAAATTAGCATGTGCCCCCTGAAAATATTTCTGGGACTGTGCCTGAGTGTTCTGTTCTTTCTCAGCTGTAAATATTCAATTTGTCAATTAGGTTTTGGCAAAACTTATTTTTTAAATATCTAAAGCATAAAAAGAAACAGTGGGGGTATAATGGGTGTATCTATCTTTGGAGCCAGGTTGGTAACTGGTCAGACCAATTGCTAATGCAATAATGGGAATTCTTGTTAACTTATAATGGTTAATTAATTCTTGCTTTAGAGCAAAAATTAACAATTTGTAACAATTATATGACCCAATTTTAAACTTCTAAAAAACAGTTACATTTTTCTTTAGTGAACAAAGTATAAATTACAAAATCAATATAACAAAATAATAATAATTACTTTAAAAAGTTGTCAATTAGGCCAGACAGGACTATTCAAAAGATAGAGTTGGTCAGTAGGTCAAAAAATATCTTAAAAGGTAAGATTTATATTGGCTCTTATTGTTCCAATTACTGATTCAAAAGTCCCATGGCCTGCCCTTACATACTTATATAATGGTTGTGATGAATATCCAGTACACATACTTACCATGTTTGAGAACTTAGAATTTTAAACTATTTTAGGGAAAGGATAGATCAGATTAGCAAGCGCACTATGTATATGAAAGTGTATGTATTATATGAAAACCTGTATGTATATGTACAAGAACTCAATAAAATATTTCCTTTTGGAGAAATTAAGTGAAATCGTAAATTATGATACGGAGAAAGAATATTTAATACAATAAAACGATTCAAAAAGAATTAAGATACTTTGCAAAAACTTTACATAAAAAATTAACTTACTATAACTATTATAAGTTTTCTTAATAAAAATCTACGACAAAAAGAATGAAAACATGGCGAATGAAACTAATAGACTCTATGAATATTTATTATCTAATTTAAACGAACAGAACCTAAAGCAAAAATATACATTTTTTAGATTTTTCTTCACACTGTCTATTATCCTTAACAACTCTTGATTAACTCTGAAAAGCGTGACTTTTTAAAATGTTGTCAAATTATTTATTCTGCAAGGTTAATCAACATTAATATTGTATAAACATTTTTAAACATTAATGATATTAAATACATAAAACAGTTCTTTAACTGAGTTGAAACAATTCATCATTTATTTCAAACTTCTTCAGATTGCTTGTTAGAAGTTGGTCAGTTTTTTGAGGCACTGATTTTTCGATAATACATTTATTATTTTGAAGCGTTCTGAATTAACACGTTCACTACTGGAATTTTTTCTCGACTTTTTCAAAGAAAGTATTCAGTGGATATTGGCACATACACACATATTAGCTTACAAATTAGATGTGATTTCAATAGAATATTAGATGATAATATTACCAGATATTAATATTAGATTGGCCATGTAGATGAAGTTTATTCAAAAAGGTTGCTATTAGATTTATCATTATTGGCACATTTTTTACCAAAGTACCAGCCACTTACCACTACCTGTATGTTTGTATATGTTTATAACTCAGGTCAACTCGTACCTAAAGTCAATGTTGCAGCTATATGTCTTCACTTCACTAATGGTTGAGGGAGATTCTGAGGAATAAAATTGCCTTGTATGGTTCAATCACCTATATATTCTCTTCTATCTCTATTAGAACTGTCATTTTAAATCAATCGTTTCTATAGAGGATAATGCACTATATTTCAATATAAAATATATTGTATTATTTCTTTTAAAATCACTTTCTATTCCTACAGTCTGGGGGAGGGATAGGTAAGCTTACCAATTCAATTAATTAATTCAGGAATGATGTATTAAAATTTGAAAATTATTTTGTTTGTTGCTTCTAATAGTATTCCTGTTTAAAACACTGTTTCTAGTTTTTTAACACTGCTACAATTTTATTTATTCAAGTTTACCTGGTGAGTAAGTTTATTTTAGTTTTTAAGTATACAAGTTTACCTATGTGCAAGTTGACCTGTTCCCTATATTTAGGCTAATCAAATTATTTTTGGAATCATGCATTTATGTCTACATTTAATGTAAATATGTAACTATATAATATTGATCCATCCATCGGGCAACACAACGAGAGGTATGCGCAGGCCCGTTGTCCTGCTGTAAGATAACATCATCATCCCTATGAAATTGAGGCAGAATTTGCTCCTGGAGTAACTCGATGTATGCAGCACCATTGAGACAACCTCAGATTCGCTGTAGCTCCCACACATGATTACCCCAAACCCATACCATGATTGAGGTCCCTACTGACAACAGCGGGTAATTGAGCAGAGAACACCGCCGTCCTAGGTCCTTCTGGATGTAGCCCTCCTCTGAAAAAGTGACAATCCTTACACCATCTTCCTGACTTAAGCGATGATATGCACCCATGAGTTTGAATGATTACAAGCCTTATTGACAAGCTTCATGCAAAATATGAGTTTAAAATCACTTCTTACAAAAGTCTAAGGTCCTATTAGCCAAAAACCCAGCTGAGAAGCAACCCATCATTACGTAACTGCTCAGAGGCTGGACAAATTTAATTTAAGCAGCTTTATTGCACATTAACAGCTTTCCCACCTCATGCCAGTCAGCTAAGAAAATAAATACAACTGAAACATTTGTTTTTGCATATCTCCCCATTTATTGGGCATTCCAGCTTCAGCTTTCATCATGGCTGCAGTGACACAATTGGTTGTGTGAGCTGTGAAAATTAGTCTGACTCTGGACAGAGTCAGATTTATCAATTAGCAAGAGTTTAAGGACTTATTTTAATGTTGATAAAATTATGAACAGATTTAATCTATATTTCGTGAGTAATTATTTGGTATATGGTTACTTTTGTCCAGGGGTGTATATTATATTCAACAAGAAACAGCAATGAAATTTGGCTTACAGTTACATATTCACATCCATGGTCACTCTGTCTGACTCAAAGTCTGGCATGTAATGCCCTAAGACAGCTGACTCCATATCCACTATATTCAGGTCTATATTACCAAATATCAAGGAAAAATTTCCAAATCCCTAAGTGTCAATAACTGGTATAATCTAAGGCTCTGCTATTAACCCAATGACTTTCAATATATCATCTTTCAACATGATACCAGCATATCACTTCATTATAAAATATATACCAATAAACAGGCTAAAACTATACAAATAAAAATGACCATTTAATAAACAATTTATGATGAAATTGTCACATTTGATACATCCTAATATTTAACTGACTAGATATGACTATAATTTATTCATAATTTGTCACTCAAATCTGGCCACATAGATACTCATATAAATTATAGCATAACTTATCTCCATAATACCACTATATCTTGTTGTATTTATTTGCAGTATAATCATGCAACTAATTTACGAGACAACAATACTCGACAGCAACAAAACCATAGAATTCATTGCTAATAGAACTGAACAATACCTGAACTCCCTAACATCAGATAAGTTCTGAAAATCCTAGGATAACTTTCATCTCAACTTTACACATTTCATATCAGATTACAGACACCATTAAAAATTCTATGCATTAATTCATTAAACATTTCATTTTTAAAAAACACTTTTCATTTATTTAGATGGAATATAAAGTAATTCAATGGTTGGATGAATGTTTTAAAGGCTGTAAGTTTTGATGCATTTGGAACTTTAATTATTCCAAGGATTGCAGTTGGTCAAGTCTATTCTGATTTTTTATATCAAAATTGTGGAATAAATTTACATCCTAAAGTTATAGAGAAGAGTTTTATCACTACATACAAATATTATTTGAAGAAATGGCCAAATTTTGGTAAAGTTAATGGAATACAAGCATCTTTTTGGTGGCATAACTTAGTAAGTTTTATAATTTACATATTTAAATTTACAATCGATATGATTTCATTTTCTTTTGATTGATTCAATGACTTTATGACAGTTTGTTGGTTAAATTCTATTAAACTTAAAACTGAAATTGATTTTGATTTTTGCCGCTACTATTTTGCTTTTCAAACCTGATTGATATTTCTAGGTGTTAGATACTTATCGAGGTTGCATGGACAACTCATCAGATATTGCTAATCTTAAGCAAATCAATCAGAAAAATACTTTTGAATTATTTGATTGGTACACCAGTAAAGAGGCATGGTCTCTGCGATCTGGCGCTCAAAATTGCTTAATCTCATTGCAATATCAATATGAGCTGGCTATTCTTTCAAATTTTGATGAGAGACTTCCAGCAATATTGAAATCATTGGGGCTATTTCATCAATTTTCGGTGAGTAAACTTAATAAGCGCGCTTTAAACCTTAACGGATATATTGATTTTTACTTACAATCGCTATATATCAACATTGTTTTAAGATTGTGGCCTTTTCTAATCAGTTTGATTTTATGAAGCCTGACAAACGTATGTTTCACGTAATTTTGAATGGATTACAAATCGACCAACCCGATCAACTCCTGCACATCGGTGACTGTCCAATCAGAGACTACGAAGCTGCACGCCGGGTAGGAATGTTGTCACTCTTGCTCACGCAACACAAATCTACCACTGCTTTATCACTGTCAGATGGAGTCGAGGTGCCTCTTGATCACATTGTAGATGATTTGGAATCGATTAAAGTTACAATTGATAACATTCCACTTCGGCAGTGATAGTTTTAAAGCGCCTTAAAATTTTATTAGAATTATCGTGAACGAACTTCGAGAATTCTGTCTACCAGTCCTGTCGTACTTAGGGGATTTGATTATTGCCAATGAAAATTGTTATGTTATGATTTCTCATATTATGTACTCTGTTTTTACTTCATTTAGGTATGTATTATGATCATATATTGTATGTAGTTATTGTTGCTTTTATCCAAAATTGTTCAAAGTGTTTTACTTTGCTTAAATATTATGTAGTTAACCTAAAAGCTTTTATTAAATGCTGAGAATTATATACACCAAGATTGTTTTCATGATTTTTTGTCAAAAAAAAACAATTCATTTTATTTTGTCCTATCCTTTTCTTTTCCCTATTAATAATTAACGAGCTGTTCTGATGTGGTTGATATTGTTTATAAAATGTTTTAACAAGCCATTGATGCCGGAGTTTCTATTACTTTTCTAGATTGGCAAACACAATAATTTACCTTATTTTCTCGTAAGAATTTCATACTGGCAAAATAACACATTTTGATTGGCTTAAAATTTTACCAAATTAATTAACGATGGCTGAATTCAGCAGGCACGCAGAGAATGCTGAATCAATGGCTGCCATTATGGATGTGATTATTATCGATTTGTATTCGAAATTCGTTTAATGTTGAATGATACAATGTACTATACGGACACATTTCTTGCAGCATTTCTAAATGATGTCCGCATTCCGCTCCCTCTATTCTCGCTATGGACGTCTCTTCATGGGAATATTTACGAGAGTTCCGTTCACCAGTGGACTCACCCTTCTGATGTTGCTGAGTGAGCGGGCCAACAGGGAGACGTATCCCCCCTTCCCGCCCGGCACCATCTACACGATGGTGATTCTGTTTGTTCTGATGGGAGTTGGCATGTCATCAAATATTCGCCGTAAAGAGTGCTGTCTCCTGTATATTGGTCAGCTGGGCTATCTCTGCTATCTGTATGTCACCTCCGCCGATCTGAAATACAAGCAGTGGCTGATGATGCGCATGATATCGAGAGTGGTCGGCACAGTGGGTGTGGAGCTCTATTATGCATTCCTGTGCGATCCACCACGCGGCAGCCAAGTGAGATCTTTTCTTCCCTTACTTCAATTCATCACAGGTTTCAATAAGAAATATTAATGAGTGTCCGCGCCTTCTGAAATTCATGGAAATCTCCTGGAATGTTTTGTTCATGAAACTTTATCTTTCTCATTTATCCACTCCGCTATTTTTCTTTTCTTCCTTCTCTTTCACATTTATCCTCTCCCCAATTACTCTTTCTCTCTTATTTCTCTATGATTTATCCACTCCCCTATTACTCTTTCTCTCCTATTTCTCATTTATCCACTCCCTATTACTCTTTCATTCTTTCTCGTTTATCCTCTCTTCTATTACTCTTTCTTTCATTCTTTCTCGTTTATCCACTCCCCTATTACTCTTTCTTTCCTTCTCTTTCTCATTTATTTATTCCTCTATTTCTCATTAATCCGCTCCCCTATTACTCTTTCTCTCCTATTTCTCTCCCTCATTTATCCACTAGCTGGAGGACAGGCGAGAACATAGAGTGCGCACTCTTGTTGCTAATAGATGCATATACATAGTAGTACCAAGGCATTGTTAAATTAATATGTTAAATGCCTATCATAACCATTTAACATCTTGTGAAACACTACCCCTGGAAAATGTCTCTAGGTAGATATAGGCGGGCGCTCTAATCACTTGATAGTATTGGCATTTGTGATATGCAGATAAAACCACAGTCTTTACACTCGCAAAATATTGAAATGCATATCGATGGTTGGTAGATTACACACGCGGCTGACAAATTCCTATCTCTGCCATTATAAAACTACTAATTTCAATTTATCGCCTCTCCTAAACGCCTTCTCTGATTTTAAGAATTCGCTCATTAAGCGCTTTCCAAAGATACTTATAAGAGTTATTAAAATCAGAGAAGGCATTTAGAAGAGGCGATAAATTGAAATTGGTAGTTTTATAATCTGGCGGAGATAGGAATTTGTCAGCCGCGTGTAATCGACAACCATCGATATACATTTCAATACTTTGATAGTGAAACCTCTGTATTACTGTTGTTATTAATTACTCTATGATTTATGGAGTAATACAAAATGGCTACCGTGGTATTTTTCCATTTTAGGTTCGTCTGTTGGCTCGCTTATGTTTGGCCGCGTTTGCTTTCCTGCGTGGTTACGTTCTGGTCACCAATAAAGAAGAGATTTACGCCATTGCCACTAGTACCGGGTTATCAGAGCAAATCGCTATGCAAATGACTTGGATCCTTGCTTTATTACTGGGTATTCCAGCGGTGGCATTACTATTGAGACCCACGGTGAAGCTCATGAAAGAGAGTAGCGCAATTTGTATAATTATCTGCGGCATTATTGCACCGGTAGTGTTGTACGAGTGGAATTTTGATTTCTGGACTCATCGGTTGAATGTGGACAAGTGGAATCATATTAGAATTTTGGTAGATGATGCCACAACAGTATTAGGTCTTATAATAGTTTTAGGCAAATGTACTTTTATTTAACTTTATTTTTGAATACATTATGCACCATGTCAATCAAGCATTTTTTGAATCTTTTCATCTGACGCAAATACGTTTTAC
>JAYJLU010308845.1:0-13692 GCA_036873645.1 Minona dolichovesicula | reverse complement strand
TGTTTTCTGTGACGCCTTATTCTAATTATTTTCGAGGAAAGGACTTTTATTATATACAGTCAAAAGCTTTATATTTCACTGAATCATGACATTTGAATATACTATGAGAACATGTTAAAATGTATAAATATTTCAACAAATTAGACGTTTCATTGTTCACAAATGTTTGGTTCAATATTTGTGATTAGTTATAAGAGGTTTTGGACCTGATAGAGGAATTATTTTAAAATTTGTATATCAATAAAAAACAAAAATTGTTGATCTACTAAGTAATTCATCTCATAATTCTATAGGTTTTCTTTTAAAGTTACATAATTTCTTGTTGACAATCAAGTCTAAAATTTTGCTGTAAATTTGTATTATTATATTATAGAGGCAAAAATATATATATTCCATAGTTGTTATTAGAGGATTCAACAACGAGGATATTTATGCTGAAACTTTTGTTTATTTTTGTTTTTCTAATTTTCAGTTATTGAAAATTTCATCCCACAACAATATAAACAATGGCTTTTTGCAATGTTCTGCCAGTAACGATACCAGTGACTTCTCCACAACATCTCCGAATTCTGTAAAATTGCCTATAAAACATTTATACCTAGGCAATGAAAATCTATGTGTTAAAAGAGCAGAATCATCTAAATCTTCCATCACTATGTGTGTTCTGTCAGTTTCCTCTCTGTTCGTTTCCATACCTTGTGTGCATAAATTGTTGAGTTTGTCGCGTGGTTTGTATATAAAATTATTGATATATTGTCTGTCTATAATGCTGGTCACAATTATGTGTTTTAATATAGGAAAAATGGGATTGTTGATCTTATATAGACTTACAAGTTTTAAGATCCGCAGTTTAGAAACTACAGCCGCACTATAATTTAAAAATCAAATCTATTGAGCGCTTTTTAATTAGATTATCAAAATTCAAATGGTCATTGTGTTAGTTTTATAACGTATAAAATATCACTAAATCCACAGATATTCGTTAAAAAATTACAAATCCGTTCACTTAATGTTTCAACAGTAAATGGATCAATTAATGTTTATATAATTATCTTTCCTCTGCTTTGCGATCATCTTTAGTCATTTTATAATTTGTTACGTGTAGATTTTCTGGCAGTCCTTCTCGGAGTGCAAAAAACTCTACAGTAGATTGTAGTAAATGTTCAGGAACAGATTCTGAGAATAATTCCGGCATTGAAAATGTATGTGCAATTGTAACATATGCGCTTTTACTTCAGCGTAATGGGAAGTGTGTAACTTACGAATTTACATTCAGAAATTTCTCGCCAAATATTCAACTTTATTATTTGAGAAAATCGACTAATTGCAGTTCGTGTTATGCAACATTCGGATACACGCACTCATAACTTGTGATTAAGATTAAATTAGGTACAAAAATAAAGAAAAAATCAATATTTTTGTCTTCTGTGACCCTATTTTGCCTCTTTGTTGGACGTTATATTGTTAGGAGTTAGTGATAATATAAAATGAACATAAGCGAAAAATGAATATGTATTTTAAAGTTTATGCAATACTAATTTGGTGTTATACGAACGTCTTGGAATATTCTATTTATCACTTATAATACCTGATAGTCGGCTGAGTTGTGGCTTCACAGACCACATATATTTTGTGCGTTTTAGACCTCAAACGAGAAGTTACTTTCACAAAACATCACTGAGCAAAAACCATGCTTTACAACCAGTAATTTGATAAAATGCTCCAATACCTCTATTGACTACACAAAATTTAATAGCATTCTTCCCGAAGATTTAACTGAAACTACCGACTTGTGTGAGGAATCAATATTTAGTGCTTCAACAACTTACAATCCGGCCACCGATATTTCTAAAATTTCTTCAAAATTATTATGCAGTGAAAATGAATACATAGTGGATTCCCAAAGCAGCCTCTTCATTCCTGAAACTCAGAACAGGTTCATAATTGATATGTATATTTATGAAAATAGGTTATGCCAATTGATTTTTAGTTTACATAGTCAAATTTATGGGTCTTTTAACTTCATGTTTGCTTCAATCTTGTTTTGATAAATATTGTAACAAAGATTATACCCGTTCAGTAGATGTTTCGCAGGATACTTCCTCTATCTGCTCTTGTATATGATGAACTATATTTCATACATACATTCAAAATACCCTAATTAGTCCATAACTCATGAGTTGAAAAAGATTGAAACTTGTGTAAGGGAACTATTACCCAAGTACATCGTGCAATGCTCAAGAAAACAATTATTTCGGATGTGGTGAAATAATGTTTTAGGGATATAATTATAAATTATTAATTTATATGTGGTTAAATTTTTGACACCATGGCCGTAACATAAATTTTTTAGAATTAATATATCCTCACATATGATTTACAGAAGCAAGTTTCGAAATGGTAAAAATAACATAATGCGTAATTTCCCAGTGCTATATTTTTGAAACAAGATATTCGGGTAATATAAAATAGATACATTATTTAACATTTCTTGTTTATAAAACAGACAGAGTTTATTTAAAATTTAGTTAGTGACATTGTATGTTATAAAAATTTCAAATAAATCATTCAGCGATATGTAACACGATGCAATCAAAATTTTTCTCTCACAGTTTTAAGCAATTTGTTTCTGCGGCCTCGTGTTGGATTCATATTTAAAACTTTAGTTCTGAAAACAGGAACGTTTTTTGGGGTTATATTTTTTGTTTTCGTTTTCACCCAAGCCAGTGTCAATATGAATTCTACTGTTCCAAATCCTAATGCTCTATCCTCACGACTTACTCGTCACATTGATAGTCTATCCGCAGATTATGATCAAAGCACTGATAATAAAGTTGCAGCTGTTGTTTTGACACCAGAAATTGACGAAATAGAATCAATATCACCTTGCAGTCTAGACTCCGATAAAAAGTGGCCACATGTGAACGATATAAGTTCACCTTTATCATAGATATCATTTAAATCGATTCCTAAGATTGAGGATATCGAGATTCTCTCACCAAAAAGAATGACGATGGCGGACAGATAGTCACCGTTCTCCAACGTAATCGATTTGACTTTACCATTAAAAACTATTAAAGATAGCACAATGGGTCAAGCTGAATCCGTTTTAAAAGAATCAGACTCTGTTATAGTTGAAGAGTGTTCCGTTAAAACTCCAAACAAGGAGACACGATCTAAAACACCTGAAGAAATAGTCTCAAATATAATCAAAGTTGAAAAACTCCAATGTCCTACGGTTATTAATTCGAGGAAATTACCACCAAGAAAACCCTCAGAAATTTACCAATATGCTGACGAGCTCGATACAACTTCTACGATATCGTCTGCTTGTTCAGTTTCAAATTCCGATGTTCTTTTAAATATAGTTTCCAAATTTTCACAAAATGAAATTAAAGATCGGAAGATTCAGTGCACAGGTAGAGATTGATTTAATTAGCATCCTAATAATTTATTATACAATGTTTTGCGAAATCGCATGATATTTTTGAGTGGGTACAAATAGATCTGAAAGTTCTTTGATTCGAAGAAAGTACATATTGACTAAATAATTAGCGACAATAACTAAATGTCTTAGCTCCCTTAACAATACACTTCTCTTGATCGCAAAGGGTGAGAGAAATTAACAAAGATGAAAAGACAATATGTATATTTTCTGAGAATATCACTTTAAAAGATGTACGATTTTGTTTAGTAGAGACATATTGGTAATCTAAAATATTTTATAATTTCAAAAGTAAAAAATGTACACACTCAAAACGTAAGACCAACGATGTCTGAGTCAAAGCAATGCTCTCAATAGAAAGAAGACACCCGAAAAAAGGATGTGATATCCTGCGTACGAATAAGTGAAACCAGCAATCATCAGGTTTATAGCTGTGACTCTAATGTGTATTAAATATCAAACAGAAGTTTAAAAATGATATGTTGATGCTATGACTATAATCAAGGTCTTGGATCAAGTAATTTAATTAAACTAAATATTATTGCTTTGATAGGAATGGAATCTCAGCAGGTTCCGATCGCACCAAAGGTTGTCAAAAAAATATAAGCGCAGATTTGAAACAACAGAGTTCCCATTATTTTTAAAGAGACCAAGACGTTTGTATTCTTAATCTAACGATTTATTCAATTTTTCTAGTTGTCATAATTCTATTTATTTAATGTATGTTGTTTATATGCTTCGAACTATTAAATTTCTGCACTTTTTTTCAGTGAGATTTTTTTTAAATTTACGAAAACTAATTTTCTTATAATTTTATGGGTTTGCATTACCTATTTAGACTGCGATTCACTAATCGGGGTTATTAGAGGGTGACCTACACTGGCTCGCCGTTCCGGTGACTGATGCTTTTGTGTCTTCATGAGATATGTCCCATGGACTGCAAAACAGCAAATTTTGAAGGATTCACTTTGACAAGGTTTATTGTTGCATAAAATTGAAGTCAGTCAAATAGGAAGCATGAAAAAGGCATTTCACAACCTTTTAAAGTTTCTATTTAATACAATTCTAAAATTTGAAAAGATTAAAAAATCTATTAAATACGCAAAGAGCAAACTAGAAAATTCAGAACTAAACCACAAATTATCAATACAACCGAAAAAAAGCATATTAAATTTATGAATCTCATAAATCAAATTCTGGTTACGATTTGAAACAGTTATTGTTTATCATAAAGTTTGGCAGTATAAATATTACATAATCCTTTACGGCAAATTTATTTTAACTACTCGAAAAAAGGAAATCATTGAAGTATATCGCGATGGACTGTGCACATATTATCATATGCATGTGCGGTGTCTGGCGATATATTCTATAAAATATTCAACATTTGTGAACCCTACAGTAAAATGTTCAGGACTATTTATTAATTAAACAACTGCTCTTTCAAGCAATTTAATTAAGATATTATTCTTTATATGAATCCGACATATGAAACGAACTTGAAAAGATTGTACAAAATTGAAATGCTACACTTTGAAATGGCGTGCAAAATCAGGTATTCAAAAAAGAACTTTAAATTTGTTTTCGTATTTGTGAGAATATGAAATAGCTGTGTAAAGTATTAATTAAGGATTAATTTAATATCAAATACAAAATCTACAAACAACACATATGATGTACAAAAATTAAATTACACAAAATAAACGATTGAAACATTTGGAAACCCAATGTTTTAATCAGAATTTTAAAAAACTCAGTTCACTTTCACATTTTATAACTTAGTTAGTTTATCAAGTATTTTCAGATACCTGAAAACAAAACTCGAATAATTCTTAGATATAAGATATTTGTACATAACTCACTAAATTACAGTGTATAATATTAAGTTAGAAATGGCCGAAAAAACTTCAAGTGCCTAAAAATTTCCAAAAATAGTAATATCTATTGAAAAGAAACATGCACAATATTTAAAAAGCTATAATCGTTCTTTACTACGTAAAACGTACGAATATTCCATGATTCCTTACTGCTTTAATTTTATGGATAATTTTGTCAGGCTCATATATAACAAACTATATGGTAAAAATATATATAATAACACACCAACTACCACGTTTTGTAGAAATATGATCTAACGTTCGAGAAATATATCGTTTATCCGCATTTCCACATTCCAAAGCACTTTTATAGAGTTTAACAACCAAAGTTGCAGAGATGGTATTCATTTCGAAAAGCGAAATCAAATAATTAACAAAATCTAAGAAAAGATTCGCCTGCTGAGATTGCGACTTTTTAATATATATAATATGTATAAGATAATTGAACAAATGAATGATACTTGCGGTTGCACATGGAAAGCTTAGCTCTTATTCAGTAATCGGAAAATGTATAGAAAAGTGGAATTTATGTTATTTAGAAGCAAACTATGTATTCCCAAGTGAGACATTTAAAACGCCGCATGTAGAAACAATAAGATACTGTACCAAGCAAATTGAATTTACAAGCGTATTAATTAAACCTAAATAGTCCATATGTAAAATGCGGGAATCGGTCCACCAACGAGTTAATTCATCTCAATTTCGATGCATCAGATATTAATAATTAAAGTGATCTCAACACTATATAATTTGTATTTGGAAATCAAAAAGTGCTGAAAACCGTTAAAAACTGTAAAAAATAGGAAAGTTTATTTAAAAAAATTGCCCGTTAGAACGAAAATTAGATCATTTCATCAACAAGGGTGATGTAAAAAAAAGTTCAACGGAAATAAAATAACATATTTTGTAAATCTACCAATAATATTCCGTTATGATCAATTTAACCATGAAACCTTGGATACAACAGAATCAGACTTTTCTCCAATTTTATCAAGCAAAATTAAGATAGCGTTAATCAAGTGTTCCAAAAACGTCGAATTTTCTGCGCAATATTCCGAAGAGTTACCGTATAAAACATCGTTTGAAGCAACTAAAAAGAAACAAAACAAGTAACAATTACAATTCTATAAATATATATTGTGATTATAAAAATGTAATAGTACTCCTTCAATCAATAATGTATAAAAACTGCAAATTTTCTTCAATGATCTTTGAAATTTCCTCGTATTGGGTTAAACAAATGAGTGTCACCTTTGAAGCAAAACAGACTTACTCGCTTTTATTTGATACTGAAATGTCGTTTGTCGATACGCACAAAATAACCATAATAATCCGAAATAAACACGAACTTTTTCACATGTGACTGCCGTTTTCCTGTAAAAACAGTTGATAAATTTAACAAATAAATATATAATTACACGCATATAACGTGGTTTGCAAATAAATGTATTTCCACTATATTCTGTAGAAAACATGTCATGGTTGCTTCAAATTAGGGTTTTACAAAACCATGCGTGCAGAAGAGAAGTAGACACATTACTAAATTTCTTGTCCAAAATATACACATTATGATCCAAGTAATAGTATCCTCAACTGCAGAGCGTTACCAATAAGACTCAAAATTTTGTACATATTAACATTGAACAATATGAAGAAAGACTTGTCTAAAAAACGAGAATTTGTATTAAGGGATTAAGATAATTTAACAATACAAAGCAACACCAAATAAAACTACCTTTTCAAATCAAATATATCTTCAAAGATAATACAAACAGACAGACAGTTAAAAAAAGCGAACCGCACCTTTAAATTCCAAAGTTTGTATACGACCCAAAAAATATATTAGTGAATTCTAATTATTTACTTCCCTGAATTTCATGTTTTCAGAAGACAACAAAAAGATTAAATGCGAGATATTTATATTTTTCATAAATTTGAATGTTTTTAAACTTGATTGAACGTTTTGTAATAATTATTTAACGTTTTGAAACATAAACCAGGTAGCCTCAACCAATCTTCTAAGTGTACATGTCTTACAATAACTGACAACACAAACCAAGCAGGATACTCTTCAATTGAATCGAGTAACAATTTGACCAAATAAAATGGACCGTCTTCCGGATGACCCGGGCATAATAGCAACGTAGAAGAAAGATTCAAAATGAACTCAGCAACTATATTTTCGGTTGGTTGCATCACACCAGCGTCTGAAACATAACATAACGGTGGCGACAATTTATTTCGATTACTAGAAAGGAAATAATTTAACAGGGTATTAAATGTGTTTCCGTTACTTCATTCAGATGAGCGCTCATCGATCCTACAACCTAAAATTCATAATCAAATCATAAAACTGATTCACAGGTTGGTGACTTGGTATAGAAGTGAGAAAAAGAGCGTTACAAAAATGAATGGATGCTATTATTGGAAATATAACAGTTGAAGCCAGAGATATAGATGCATTACATGGAAAACCCATTCGTAAATATTTAGTACATCTATTTTTATAACAGATTCGGCTCTGTGAAGAAGTTAATTTTCCAGTTCAAAACGAGTCAATAAAACATCACAACGTTCAAGAATGATTTAATGAATTCCATGATGCAAAGCGAAAGACGTACCAAGACCATACGATAAACAGTAGCAATTTAAATACTCACAACCACTAGCTTAAGCTCAACTCTAAAAACAAATATACCGTTAGCAAAGAGTTCTGGAACTTCCGAAATAAGCGAGATTGCCTCTATTAGCGATGCTTCAGGTTGACCAACTAATCCATTTTGGAGCCCAATTTGCGCGCATTGTAAAAATAAGTTGAGTCTCAGCAATATTGAATCGACCGATGGAATGGTAATATGACAATATGCGACACACGCCTTTCAATAAAGATCATACATATACTAACGGTATCGCCGTAATGAATCAGATAGTGGTTAGATAAATACCAAAACTTAAGATGTTGAAATGCATTCATAATAAACTACATGTGGCGGTCACAAGCAGCTAAGATATATGGCCATACCTTATAAACATATCCTGACTAAAAGCTAAATTTAAAATATCTAACCCAATAATCAAAATTTGGGTAAAATTGAACTCTGATAAACGCAAAAAATATCGATTTAGAAATACATAATCGATACGAAGAAATAATTATCCATTATCGCCTCTATTTAAAATACGGCATATTGTCATCAACATATTAAAAAACACTAATGTTACTACTAAGTACGCTATGCAAACCTTTACAAATGAAAGAGTTCTATGATTATGACACCCGCTCGTGTAACCTAGGGCCTAAAAACAATAATTACCCAATAAATTGCGATGAATAAATAAAAATTATAAACCAATTTAAATCAAACCGATTTTCAAAGCTTGAGGATCTATAATATCTGTGGTATCCCAACATTAAAATACACACAAAGACATATTTACACTGCTGAAAAGACAAATAACGTTACTCAATTTGAAATAACAACAAAAAATATATTAACGCTTAACCAATTCTATACACCAAAACCCAATCTGAAATTCTGCCCAAACACCAGACAAAATTGAATTTTTTAAATTGTCCAAAAATTTTAAAATATATAGTTTTTACACTTTGAATCACTCAATTTTTACAATTTACCAAAAAAAACATTTTAAAACTGTTCATCAAAAATAATAATCGGGGTTTAAAATAAATAATGTTACTATGTTTTTATTGAATCTGTGTTTCAATAGGATATGATAGGTCTTTCCAGAACGGCCTCACGAATTTTTTTAAATGTTTTTGGGAAATTTGCAACACATAACAAGCATACACCTTTATTTCAAATAAACTATGTATCAAATTACAAAACTGGAATCTGAAATTAACAGTATTATCAATACAAACACGTACTAACCTTCATGGCTAGTTGAGCAACCCGCAAGACAAGTTCTTGAATCACATCGTTAAGATTCGGGAAATACCGTCTGCAGTCACTGTATATATCTAGCTGTCGCTCTACATCCTCACCAAAATCAATTTTCTATATGAATTTAAGAATCAAAGACGATATCTGCTTTCGATCATCCACAAACGAGAGAGAATCAAGAGAGTTGTGAAGAATGCGCGCCGATTCCATTAGCAAACTTATAATAACCGGATCTGACGTCGATAAAGTGTTTCTAGTAAGAAAAAACAAAGCGATTGGATATTCGTAAGTTACCGCAGACTCAGTGGTAAAAATATAACCAAATGATCAACATGATACGCGGACACCATTTGAAATAAATCAAATCAATAAATTCAATTAAAATACAAATAACGGATGATTTTCAGACGCTTATCATGCCAATGACGTGACCGTATTATGCACACTTTTTAAGCTAGAAACCGGGAATTCTGAGTTAACAAAAATAATTCAAATCGAATTATATAAGGATGGATAAAGCATGAAACTACAGCTTTCCTTATTATTCCCAAATAATATGAAAAGACTCAATGGTGATAATTACGAGAATTCTCGATGATATTTGTAATAGAGAATTTCTTGCTAATAATTCAACATTTAAACAAGGATCTAATATGCTCAGTTGCATCGCACATCCAATTCATAAATGTAGTATAAATTTTACTTCCACTCAAACAAAAAGGATACCTATATTAAACATGTGTCAAACTCAGAATAAAATAATTGATTTTAATTTTCAATCCTATGATATCATTTCTATACACAGAAGGCATCACTAGCAGTTACCCATTATAATTCAGATATTTTACACAACAAATAACCTTACGAATGATTCGAGCATACTACGTGAAATCGATTTTTTCCTTTCAGAATCCAACAGATCAAAGATAAAAGTGAATTGATCCTGAAGTAATTACAAAAATATATGTAAATTGCATCATATGTTATAAAGACCTTCAGCGAAACACCATAAACACAAGTGGTTACAAATGGTGAGAATAACAAACGGCAAACTATCTCTTCTATATAGAATAAACACAAATACCATAGAAAACAGGATAGAAAAGTTTGTTTGATACTTCAAAACCTTTTGCACAATCGAATGTATATTTTGCTGGAAAGTTTTAAACGAATGATTCAGTTCGACGTGCTTAATGATATCTTGTAGTAAAGTATTGCACTCATTTGGCTACAAACAAATAGAGTCGCGATTAGATTTAGATAACATTATTATATAAATCAATGTGCACATAATGAATAAATCATCTCACAACTCCAAAATATACTCGAAATCATAAATATATTAAAAATTTCATCAACTGAGAAGCAAAAACAAATCACAATTATCGCAAATATACAACAAACATAAATGTGGGTGAACGAACGAAAACTCGACCATAAAGGAAAAATGACATCGCCAACAAATATACAAGCAAAGCGTAATTAATATCGTAAAATTAACAAACCGAGAAATGCTGCAAAATAAATTCAATAAAAATATCAGCGAGTTCTATATAGAGCTGCGGGTCAACGATTTTCTTTACGACTTTCCAAACATCATTTAAAATTTGACATCTAACCTTTTCAGAAGGTGGGGCCAAAACAATCGCTGCTCCAAGCGCCTTGTATAGTTTTGACTAAATAACAAAACATTGAGATTTTTATTATTAGTTGCAAAATACTCAGGGAACCGCAAACGTTAAACGAGAATGACTCAGCGTTCCTGAGGATCGGGTATAACTTTGTTCCTATTATAAATATGGAATTCCCAGACGAGTATTTGAATATGCAATAAACAAAAATCAAGGACAGAAACCGCAAACACAATTTTAATCCGCGATAGACAGACATGCCCTATTGTCTAGACTACCGATATACTAACATGTAAAAGAAATCCGTAGAACTATTTTGGTAATACATACACATTATAAACGGATTTTCCGATCCGCAATTGAACTTTTCTGCAACATGTGAAGACTTACACAAACATTTCTCTAAACAATAACTGGTTACCTTTCTAGAATGAGCAAAGACCCAACCAATAATGTCTTGAACAGTGGGCGGGAAGAATGATAATACGGCAACATCACAACATATTGAATTCTGATTTGAGGAGTAATATACGGATAAGGATAACAAATCTCAGTGTTATTAAAGTGAATGCCTTGTTGGTAGGATAAACCAGATATCTCTCGTTCAACAACATTGAACACGTACCACTCTCATTACTACTCACTGGTGGCAAATATGCAAAACCACCCAAAGAATCCGATGAACCACACAAACCTCATCATAAGCGATCAATCAAGAATTCAGTCATATGAACAAACAAACTAACCAGAGGAACCACTGAACAATTTGTTTGGCGAATGATTTTAATGACCACCATCGCATGGTTTGATATGGCACTTGCGTTAAAACTCGTTAAAATATGCTAAAATATTGCAGCATTGTTCTATTGTTGCGCCGTTTGCTTTAATATACTTAAAAAAACTTCTTCTCCACTATCTGTTGAAATATTTTTCATGAAACGTTGAAGCACAGAGCCACATAGATCAATATATTCAGCAAGTCCTATTTTACCCTGAAAAGGTAACATTTAACTCAGTCGGGTACAAATAATGTTAATTTCAAACGGAAGGGCAAATACTCAATTTATAAAGATAAATATAATTACATAATCTTATAGAGATACCACTTGTGGGATTTTAACCAAACGATACCAAATCAAAAAGCCATAGACGAGACGAGAAATAAAGATGTTTTTTAATAAAATTTTTTTTGTATAAACCTAATATACAAGAGATTTAAATATATATTTTGATTATTAGTACCACAACAAATAACACTCGGCAAAACTAGACTCCCAATTAGATACAAACCTAACAAATAACTAAGCCCCCTTTATTAGGCCCACGAGTTTAATAGAGAGGTACGGGCTTTACAAACATTCAAAAAAGAAATTCCTGGTATTATCCAAAAACATTACATTTGTTAAGGCCAGACCTCATTAAAATTCTTGATTTAATAATTTTAAGGGATATCTGTAATTTTTTTTATTTGTAAATATTAACGTCAAAAAGGTCGTTAAAACTGAGGTTGATAAGTTACCTTAAAATAGTATCATTCACGAGATTACTTACAATACATACCCCTCTTATAAGCCCTCTGAGCCTATACGATATACTTTAAACCCTCCAATATGACAATTAAGCCTACGGGCTTAAATACGGGATATTACGGTAACTTTTTAGTTAGATATTTTAAGGCACATAATAAAACCACGCAAAGTTTTAAATACTCAAAAATTAGTAAAATTCTTCGACTCATTTTAATCACTCTAGTTCTGAGTTAATGAACCTTTACATGTAAAAGACATAAATTACGTTTGTAATATGTGAAGCAAGAAAGAAATCATCCTTGCTAGCAAAAGATAACACCGTCAATAAATCATCATAACTTTCACAAAGAACTTCCTGACAGGTCTTTGGAGACACCTAAATAATATAGTAACCACATAACGTAGAACCCACATACAGTTCAAAATACAACAGTTAAAGTCTGCAGTGTGAGATATGATTTAAAAAACCAAATTGGGATTGGTTAAATCTACCAATACGCAAAGAACTAATACTTACAGGAAACCAAGGTTTGAGTTAGTATTTAAAAATCCGCCGCCACCAAAACAAAATCCACCAGATTAATCACATATTACATAAGTTCAGTAAATATAATTTCTTTTTCCAGGTGTATTTTTTAATGTACTCCAAATTTTTAACTAAACGCCATTTACCTTCCCATTAGTGTTTAAATTTTACCACAAACAAATGCCTCATACGAAATGTTGTCTAATAATACTTTGAGTTTTTGTTAGTTGAAAAACAACTTCTCTTGATCTTTATTAGTATTATAGTTCCCGATAACAAACATTATTTACTGCGATCAATAACATACTTCCCGGCATTTACTCGCGAAGTACGCCCTAGCGTATGTTGAAACCAACGGATCACCAATCCCACAAAGTTGTTTAGATATTCGAAATAAAATCTTAGTTATTGTTGAGCACAAGGCAATAAAACGATACGATTTTATTAAAGCAATCTCAATGTACCTATATCAAATAATTACACGATATTTTATGGTAAACCAAGGAAAGCAAAACCAGCCTCAGTACTAATTTCAGAGATATTTCAATAACCTATGACCGCAATTTCAAATTACTAAATACTCCATCAAAAAAATGCATGAATTTTCGGCATCGAATGTGGTTTGTCGAACAAATTATGTCGAACAAATTCTGTTTGTTAATATCTATGTGCAACAAAAAATAAAAACGCATTCAGCACCATGCAATCCCCAGGTGGTCCCCAACAAGCAGGACCATTGAGATTTAGCCACGCAGTTCGGAATGGGATGCAGCGTATTA
>JAYJLU010307734.1:0-13694 GCA_036873645.1 Minona dolichovesicula | reverse complement strand
GTTTGATGCTATTTTTAGAAACTAAACGAGTAAAAATTAAGTCTAAACGCGTGTTCGAGTTGTAAAATCTAAACGTTTAGGACAACTCGAACACGGCCATTGGAGATGAGTAACTGGTATCACACGCTTAAACACGTTTAAATTTTTGGGCCAAAAGTTTGTTTACTAACTTAATTTAGCTCACTTAAATAAATGCATATTTAAACAACGAATTCTTTTAATTCATTGAAAGAAACATTGCTGATCGAATAATAAAATAGGTTCCTCAATGAAGATTTTTGATAGAAATTATAGCGTGATTTTTGCATTTTTGCTAAATGTTTTAATTAACTTGGAAAATGTCATAATGACAATATACAGATTAAAGTAGTATCACCATTGGAATCCTATTATTTATTGTTAAGCAGCAATACCTATTTAACATTAAAGAATAGGATTCATGGTCATATACATACATGGAGTTCTAAGAATTATTCTGTTTGATCTCATGTTCATATACCTACGTAGGGAGGAATAGAATTTAAAATGATGATAGCATTTTAAATTAATGCTTGAACGTCACGTCTTTTATCAAAATCAACTAGGCAATTATCTTAAGCGTAAGGGCACAGATGGTCTAAACCATAATTAGGTACAAATAAAGGGTTAGAATACTCTACAATAAATTCTCCGCGTGATGGCTATAGTAGGTATATACGGAGATCTTCTTTTTAAGAAAATGGTTTGAGAGTTCGTAGAGCTATTTTCACGAAATTAGAAAAGTGGCTCTTCTATATAATGGGTGAACGTAGTTTTTTTTCTATAATAGGTAGAGGGCGCGGCGCGTTGAAATGGCAAGCCACATCGGATTTTTCATTAAAATGTATGACCCTCCAATAAAGTAGGTAAGTATGTTATTTGTATATTATAATATAGTATAGGCCGACTCTTAAGTAAATATTAATACCTATCCCATTGTTGACATCAATTATGAACTATATTTTCTATCACAACCCTCCAGCTTGAACGCTCTTAATTAACGTTTTCTCATGT
This sequence comes from Minona dolichovesicula, assembly GCA_036873645.1. Lineage (NCBI taxonomy): Eukaryota > Metazoa > Platyhelminthes > Proseriata > Monocelididae > Minona > Minona dolichovesicula. The sequence continues at coordinate 12,662 of JAYJLU010307734.1, read as the reverse complement.
GTTTATAAATATTCTCGATACACTGAAAAGTAAAACTTTTCTAACTGAAGCATAGATAGTAAAGTAAATATTCCTATAAAAAAAGAGATTTTGAGACTCGCTTGACTGTGGGAATTAATATTGCTCATAACAAATGCTCATTCTAAACTAGTAGGTATTTCATAAATTTAAATCTCCCCGAGCCAGAGTTTATTACATAACTACATATACCTAACTGTTCCTACTGGCCAAAATGACAGATTTCGGGCAAATTGCCATAAAACTCGGGAATTTTGAAAATATGTTAAATTGACCATTTTTTGCCTTTATAGGTATGCTAGACGCTGCTATCATGTTTTATGTTTATCATTTCCGTATGTATTTTTGATTCCCATTCTGTTTTAAAAAATATTAATTATTATATATCAAATCGTTTTAAAGTGTAATAATTTCCCATTTATATGTACCTGATATATATAAATATCTATAGAAATTATTATCTAATAATTACCAAACGTTCCTTCTTTATATCCCACTACCTCTGTTGTTACCACATTGCCAAACCTCTCTGTCATATATTTACAACACCATCATTATCCAACGCCCTTTTCCTGACATGTGGAAAACCGCTAAAAGCGCATACCCATCCTAAACGGAACAATCCCAGTCTCAACGACCTATTTCCCTTCGAAAGGTTCTCCTGAAAGATTCTTCTAAAAGCTTCTGAAAAGCTTCTCATCACGGCAGCCACAATAAAAGAAGGTAGGATCATGCTATGAAACTGCCTGCGCATATAAACATAGCGAAAGACGAAACCCATCCCATTCACCACATTAGTATTCCCCACCACTTCGGCAGATCAAGCCGATTCCGTCAACCTGCGCCGAACACTGACTGAAGTCATTTATTCACTATGTAACCATAATATGATTATAATACCACTTATTATTCCATATGAGTTCTTTCTGGACTGATCCTTTTCTTCTAGTTTAGTTTATATCAGTAATTAGTTTTTTTAGTCTCACCTATTCATATGTATATTATACTCATAGATACCTACTTCAGTTCCCTTTTTAATTTAATTTACTTCTATGAATATCTTAATTATCTACACTACTCTTTGGTAGGTACGGAGATTCCAATACTGTACTTTCTATATACGTACCTATATTCAAGTAAACGCTTATTTATCAATATCTGATAAATATGTGTATTCATACGAATATATCGTTTTAATTTATGTATCATCAATTGTAAAAAATAAATAGAATTTTATAAACAGAAAGGATGAAGAGAGTCTAGTACCTATAAATATTTGGTGTACTGTTACCTATAGTATATACTTATGTAAAATGCGGGCGCGGGCCCTTATAATCTCTGAAGTATTGTTATATATGATCTGCGGCCTTTAAGATAAATATATATGCGGTATATGTAAAGAAGCAGGTAGGCAACTAGTAAAATGCCTCATAAGTTGCTTACTGTATGCGCACAGACCCCACAGCAGGTATGTGGAATCTGCGCTCTGATACGAATGCCTCACATTTTTATTATAATAGTAAGTAGAGGCGGCGTCATGATTGATAATGTTGACAGGTAAGATTTTATAATAGATTATTTGCTCAGTAAGTGACTTTGAATCATTCGCGTACCATTTGTAGTCGAGAGTAAAATGGTTTATCACCCTTATCTATAACTATTGACCAACCGGGACTAGGTAAGTATTAAATTTATAAGTCAGTTTTGTGTTTGATTTTGCTTGAGAACATTCACTTTGTTTTATAACTAACATTTTGTAGCATCATTGTTTTTAAAATATGCACAAAAGTGGATCATTTAAAAGGAAACTGAAGGAGAAACATGAACGAAATGAAGCAGCAAAAAAACTGAAAACGATTACTTCATTTTTTCCTCGTAAGTTAAAATCTTACACATAAATAAAACTTATATACCTACTATAAATGTACAGTTTTTTTATGTGACAGAATTAATCTTAATTTTAGTCTCCAGAACGATTTCCGGATCTTCAGAGCCTGTCAGCACGACTTCTCCTTCTATCCTCGGATCTTCAGAGCCTGTCAGCACGACTTCTCCTTCTATCCTCGGATCTTCAGAGCCTGTCTGCACGACTTCTCCTTCTATGCTGGGATCTTCAGAGCCTGTCTGCACGACTTCTCCATCTATCCTCGGGTCTTCAGAGCCTGTCAGCACGACTTCTCCATCTATGCTCGGGTCTTCAGAGCCTGTCAGAACAACTTCTCCATCTATTCTCGGATCTTCAGTGCCTGTCAGAACGACTTCTCCATCTATGCTCGGATCTTCAGTGCCTGTCAGAATGACTTCTCCATCTATTCTCGGGTCTTCAGAGCCTGTCTGCACGATCCTCGGATCTCCAGAGCCTGCCAGCACGACTTCAAATATAACGTCGGTAGGACCTAATGATATTGCATCTTTTGTAAATCGGAAATTAAATGACACCGATAAATTTACTATATTGTCAAATAAATGGCCACAGAAGAATCCAGTCAATAACATCATTGTTAAAGGCAGAAAGTTCAATCCGTTGTGGCAAGATTCTTTTGGTTGGTTAGCGTATTCTCCATCAATGGATGGTTGTTTTTGCAAAGTCTGTATTGCTTTTCCATCTGAAAATAAAACTAATGATGAACTTGTTCGTATTGCCTTTCGTGATTGGAAAAACGCTCTGGGTCAAAAGAGAGGCTCTTTGAAAAAGCATGAAAAGACTGAGAATCACAAAACTGCTCTGGAAATGGCTGAAAACTTTTTAAAAATAAAAAATGACGATATGGATGATATTTGTACATATACAAGTAGCGCCTATAAACAGAAGGTGGAAAATAACAGAGTCATCATGCACTCCCTGCTAGAAATTATTGTTAAACTTTCTAGACGTGGAATTCCACTACGTGGAACATGGGATAATGAAAAAGGAGGAGAAAATAGCAATTTTAACTTTTTTGCTGAGTGGATAGCTGATTACAATCCAATTTTAAAGGAACATATGAGAACAGCTGCCCAAAATGCTATTTATATGTCACCACATATTCAAAACGAATTGATTTCAAGTATTGAAATAATAATGAGAAAGCAGCTTATTGATAAGGCCATGAAAAGTAAATTTATTTCGATTATTGCTGACGAAACATCTGACGTATCGATCCTAGAACAGATGGCAATATGTCTCCGCTACGTTGATTCTGATTCACAAGAGTTTCGCGAAGATTTTCTCGGTTTTGTTTCTGTAAAAAGAACAGATGCGGAAACTCTTACAAATGCACTCATTGACAATCTTATTAAGTGGGGTGTTGACATGGAAAAAATTCGAGGCCAAGGATACGATGGTGCTGCTAACATGTCCGGTCATCTTAATGGAGTCCAAGCAAGAATACGCAATCGTTTTCCAAAGGCTAAATACTTTACTCACTGTGCAAATCACAGACTTAATCTTGTTATTACATCGAGTTGTAAGGACGTTCCTGAAATTCGAAATATGATGACCACATTACAACATCTTACTTTTTTCATAAGTGGTAGTGCAAAGAGGAAGGCGATAATGAGAGATATTATGAAGGATTCAACTGCACCTACATTTTACGAATATGGGGATGATGAAAATGCTGTCTACGAGTGCCATAGTCAGACTCTTCCGACATTGTGTGAGACAAGATGGTCTTCAAGAGGTGATTCTCTAAATGCTCTTTTATGCAATTATCCTGCTATATTAGAATCGTTGGAAACAATTAGAGACTCGTCATATGGTGACAGTTGCAAAAATGCGTGCTCATATATCAACTCATTGAGTCAATTTCCATTCATCTATGCCTGTGTAATTAGTCATCATATTCTAGGTTTCATACAGCCATTGACAATATCTCTACAATCAAAATCGTGTGACCTGCTTGCCGCTCATGAAATGGCTATGTTGCTGATTGACACATTTAAGAACCTGCGAAATGACGAATGCCTTCCCCCATTGATGTTTACCCGCGCAGTAGCAATCGGGCAGTCAATTAATGTAAAACCGGAACGACCAAGAATGGCAGTTAAGCAAACTCAACGTGCTAATGCCGGAATATATAATATTAGCGCTGAAGAATTTCTAAAGGTAATTTATTTTAATTCGATTAGTAAATAATTATAATGTTAACACTAAATATATTGGAATTTTTTGTATCTATTTCTTAATAAATTTTAGATCAACTATCTATTCCCATTTTTGGATCATATTACTAATCACTTATCCACACGATTTTCACCGATTGTAAATGGTGTCTTGAAAGGTACTGGTCTAATACCCGCAAATCTAGACAAGTTGGATCCAGACACAACTGAAATTTTGTATGAAAATTTCAAAGACGATTTACCCTTTCCAGATACTTATCGTCAAGAGGTAATTTTGATCTATCTTTTGCTTGATTCTATTTTTAATTGAAATATTAATATAGACTCCTCCGCTCTACCGGTTGTGAGTTACAATCTGGACAGGCATTGTCTAGATGAATCAGGGTTTTTTCCAAATTATTACAGATATGTACATTAGGTATATATATTATTTTACTAGTCACCTGCTTTCTAACTACAATATAATAATCAACAACTTATAACTATAGTGTCATATGTGTACATATCATAGAAAATTCTACTATAATTTATTATATAGTATAGCTAATTCAACAGTTATGAGTATTTCCATAGCCCCCTCTCTATTGTAGGTAATACTCTGGACACGGAAATGGATGACAATCAAAGCAACACGTCCACTGTCCCTCTCTGATTCTCTTCTCCGATGTAACCCGGAATTCTTCCCAAATATCCACACGATATTGTGCCTGATTGCAACTCTGCCAGTTGGTTCGTGTTCAAGTGAACGATCATTTAGTGCCCTCCGACGACTAAAAACCTGGTCCAGGTCATCTATGGCCAATTCTCGTCTGAATGGTCTTGCTCTTCTTTATATCCACAAGGATTGTGACCTTAACATTACAGATGTGCTAAAACATTGGGATTCGCAAGGAACCCGTAGAATTGCTCTGGCATTTTCTAAAAATTATTCTTGTACATAATCTGATTATATATTAACAGGCCTGGATTATATAAATGTGTACATACGGATAATAAATTTTACTCCTTAATTCGGCTACCTTAATTATACATACAAGTATATAGTAGTAGTAGTAGTAGGATGTTTTATTTTCTTCAATTGAAAAGCAAATGTTAAACAAGAATTATTAAGTACAAAGATAGAAACTTAAGTATTGGCATTGAAATGTATTGAATTAGTAATAAAAAAGTTATTACTAATATATAAATTACAACATCTATTGGTGGTTGCGCATTTTATTAATTTAAAAAATTTAAAGAACAACTTTATAAAAGCTTCATTTATGGGCCCCTAAGAAATGTGCCTCGTCTATTTTTTAATTCTGGCTACGGGCCTGAGAATATATATTTATATATTTAAAATATTTGGTACAAAGTACATATAATATTATATCAAAACATCTTTCATAAATTTAAAATAACATTCATACAATGTCAGAAAATGATGATCACAGATTGATAAGAAACTCCAAAACATCACTCATCTTATTGAAAAGTGACTCATCTAATGTGTTGGATAAATTCGATTGATCAAAATGTTCAAGAACCCCTGATAAATTAGTGTATTCCAATGCAGATAGGCTGTCTTTCAAATTATTCAAATAGATGGAGAGGATGGATGGGTGTGAAGTGTTGGGCACTACCACTGCATGATAATGTAAATACAAATAATTGAAACTCGCGCCAATAATATCACCATACGTCAACAAATCAAAGGAGGAAAGCTTCTCCCGATCTACTTGCAATTTATGTTTCAGAGCTTCAGAGGCTTTTGAATTGATAGATCGTTCGATTCTTCGATTTAATTCAGGAACGGTTATATCAATAAGAGAAAGCAATTTTTGTACCTCTTCAATAAGAAGATTCATATGAAAATCATTTTCACCAGCTTGACTAACTGATAGAACTGTGTGCAATGCTTCTCCCGTTTTAGAATCCAATTTGGAAGCCAGATGCAATTGTTCCGAATGTGTATTAAATAGTTTTTGTCTATTACGAGATTGTTGATTAGTCGGTATTAAATATCGACTGATATAAATACAGATGAGACTAATCAATTCCTTCACTTCGATAGCTTGTAGTGAGATCAACAACATATGCCGCTGCTCCGTTTTGAAAAGTGATGATGAATTGGTCTCACAAATTTTCAATTTATTTAACAAATACACTATTTTTTCTTCGCATGATAATCGACATTCTGGAATTTCAAATACGGAGAAATTATTAAATGAACGTGTGTTCAACTCATTTTGAATGAAACCTTTAAATTTCATCGAAATTGGGCCGAGAAGTTCGTCACATAATGCGCTAGGTAAGTCAGCATCGAGTTCAGTTTGAAAGTTTTCGAACGCAAATTTTTCAATTGTCGTTTCTAATTCTTGGGATGACACGAGAAAGTGAACCTTTTGATTCCACTCATTCTGTCTCGAATGTTTTCTAGATGGTGATGGGGAAGCAGACACAGGTAATGAGTGTCGCGAAACACTCCTGGTGAATTTAGATTTTTTCATTAATTTTTTTCGCACAACAGGGGACGAACCAGCAGATGAACAATTTGACAATACGGATTTGAAATCATTAAACTTTTTACTTTCATGACGAATAGGATTGGATGCGAAATTGGTGAACGATTTTTCCAACAGCGCTGTTTTACTCATTGATTCTGATAAATGATACAGCTTAAGGGGAAATGTGGATTCTATGAACTCGTTTAATCTAGAATAGAAATGGTCACTTAATAAATAATGATAACCAATTAATCTATAGCCTTTCAGTTCTGATTTCACCATGAAATAATCGCCCAGTACTTGATAATCGGAGGTGGAGTAGTCTGATTCGTGAATCGATTTTGGCAGATAATCCAACAAATTGATCCACCCATATCGATTTAAGGCCTCTAAATGTTCAGCTCTGTCGAAATAATCGGAATTAATACACAATGAAGATAAGATGATTGCATTGGGAAAATGCTCTTTGAGGTACGCGGAATAATCTGTTGTTGCAAAACGGAATTGTTTTAACAATGTGTATGGGATGTGGTAATGCTGATTATAATAATCAGTGATGCATTTCAGCTGACATAGGTGATAACATTCAGGTACAAAATAAGTGTTGTTATTAACAAACTGTCCAACAATACAATTAGAAGAGAGCAACTCTTCCATTATTGATAATGTAAGTCTCTCTGTCAAATTATTATCATTAGCGATGCGTTTGATTTGAAGTGGACGAATCACTGCCCGTACATAGCCCTTTACTTTTGATTTTGACATTTCTAAATATACAGTTGAATAAAATATTTCTTTATCTGAATCGAACTTTATTGTGAAATTGTCCAATTGAGCACGATTTATAATTTTCAACAAATGATTAGTGGACATCTTAAATAGAGCAGCTAAATCGTCCAATGTAGAGGATCCCTTGTTCAATATATACTCCTCTAATTGGTTAATTATTTCAGTTAGGGCAGTGCCAGATACAAGATAACTATCCAGAGAAATCAACAGTAGTGTTGAATTTAGATTAACCATTTGTTTCAAAGCATTATTAATAAGGGAGCGATTAGCATTTAATTGCTGTTCCAAACTATTAATGTCAAGATAGCCATGATTGACCTCTAGTTCCTCATATATTTCATTAATGAGTTGCTCTAGAGTAAAAACAGTAAGGCCATCAGAAGAATAGTACAGCTGAACATTGTGATTTGATATTAGCTGTTGTACTATGGTAATACAGTCACGCTCTGATATGCGATTACTGGCAGAGCCTTGAATTGTTTTCAGCTGGAATGACAAACTTTTTATTTCTTCCCAAGACATTATTGGTAGGCCATATTATCTAAAAGTACAATGAAATAAACATTAATATTGAAGCCCAACAGAACACTTATTATCTTAAATAAAAGAATGCGAGCGTCGCACAAATATACTTCTATTTTACCCATAAAGCGTGATAGAATGTGAGCGTCGCACAAATATACTTCTATTTTACCCATAAAGCGTGATCGCATTCTTTTATTTATATATATCTGGGTATGGCCGACTCCAAACTAAAAACTTATTATCTTAATAAATTTCATGTGGTCTTATCAATATTGATGCTTTAAAATTGCATCAAAATATCAAATTCAACCTTCCAATTAGGCCAATAGTTCAATTTTTCCAGAATCAACTTATTGTTGTCCTTCAATTTTTAAAAATACATAAATTTAATATATTCATGTGAATTATAAAGAAAATGTACAAATTCTGGAAGACAAAACATTAATGTTCCATAAAAGGCCCTTATTCCAATATGCTCCTAGAGATAATAGTATTCCTTAAAAAAGAATCAAGTAACTCAAGTAAAGAATTCCTATTCCTAAAGGACTTTGCAGTCTTTAATTCAAAGAGAATATTGGAATATAACCAATTGAACCTAATTATAAAACTGAACCCAATGAATAATATGATTTTTTATTGGTCAATTAAATTAATCATAAATTTGTAAAAAGTTGGCAATTTCCAACAATAAACTTACTTATTATTAAAACAAGCATATGGTATTTTAACCTTTTTTTAGAGGGGGCATCCATATAGTCTGTACACACTTTTTTAAGGATTTTGGACACCTACCCACCCCCTGCATGCACATGCACAACCCCCCATGCAATTAATCAAAAACAAGTATAAAATAAAATTGAGTTACAATATTTTTTTTTTAATAATTGAATGAATCAGTAATAGGACGAGTTAATTAATAAAATGTAAGTAATAAGTAATAGGTAAAATAGTGTAATAAGATATAGTGTCGAATGGATTTATATGTCGTGATAATTAAAAAAAGTATATTTAAACAAATGTAACATTTACTAATATTATAACAAAAAGTGCACATACATTTTGACTTATACCCACCCCTTCCTTAATGTGTGCACACTATGTGGATGCCCCTATATGGAGATCCAACCCCAACCTTTCACAGCATGTGTGGCACAATGGAAAGAATTTCACTTGTTGAGTTGCTCCACTATACACAGAGCTCAGCTCAGGTGCAGCTAAGCTCTATATAGCTACAATATAACAGTCTGTCTATTCACTACAGATGTAAGTGAAACCAAAAATTAGAATCAGGTTAATTCTTTACCTCTAAATATAGACTAAAAATGGCAAATTAATATTTATTAAAATGCTGAAATAGCTGTTTAATACTTATTTTAAAGTATCATATGAGAGAAATTTAGGGCCATATTCTAGAACAAAACTTGAGTTTCAAGTTCAACTTGAAAATTATTCAAAATTCTATTTTAGATATTTTGCTAAACTTTTGTCATAAATCAAAACTTCAATCACTTAAGTTTTGATTTTCTTCCCCTTTATTAGCATAGAGATCATGTAGCAATCACCAGGACAAAATAAAACTTTTCAAGTCAAACTTGCAGATCAAGTTTTCTTCTAGAATACGGCCCTTAGTTAAAATTATCAAGTTTTTTAATCATATTTAAAATAAACTGTTTTATATTGTGAATGGAATTAAAGAAGTCATTATTATTGAATGACTATTGAATTTTCTCCCTTTTTACTAGGTACCCTGAAATTCATACTTATTCTTAAAATGAAAAATAGATAGTGCTTATAAAAACTTATGAAACAAATGAATCCAGTGTCATCTGCTCCTTATATTTTAGAAGATTTAACATAAATATGCTTTGACATGTGTAAAATGTCACCATGCATTCGTATGACTATATATTATCCACATCCCACATTAACTATATTAGATGGTATTGTGACTAGAAGATATGTGCATTTTGATTGACTGCTTTGACCTTATAGCCAAAGTATATTTTGAGGGAATGGGTCAACTCGTACCCAAGTCAACTCGTTCCTAAGTCAATTCTCACCTAAGTAACCTCACACTAGGTGAACTTGTACACTAAAAAACTAAAATATAGGGTTAGGGTTAGGATCAATTTTAGCAACTTTATTTCTCGGGACCCAACCAAGAACACCAGAGAAGTAATGATATTAGATACAATGTTGACTTAGGAACGAGTTGACTTGGGAACGAGTTGACCTGAATTCTATTTTGAAAATAGAGGTTGAATTGGCAAATTAACCAAACAACATTGGAGTGAACATAAAATGTGGAGAATTAATAGAATTATAATGATTGAAATCAAAATGGGGCATATAAAAATGATGAATTAGGCAGAGTAGTGGATTAAACAAACTAATAAACTTTTATTTGTAATAAGTATGATTTATTACTGATTGGATTAAGAAAGAAATGGTTTGAAAATGATCTTATATTTAAACGAAATTATATACATTTTTAGTAAGTATTTTAAGTAAATATAATCTGAAATTAGTATATGGTAAAATAAAAAACCTTTCAATTTAATTTTCCAGATTCCCAAAATTTCGCAACAACAGTTACAAATTTCGCACACTAAAATATATACTTTAATAAAACACAATTCTTCAGCAATTTCTTTTTTAAGTCAAGCATCCGCAACAAAGAACAACATGAGAAACATAGCCACAAAGAATATAAAAAGAATAGAACAACATGAAAAGAAGATACATTTACATATATAACAAAAAATCTTTTCACAGAACAGACTAAGAACGGAAGCAGATATTGAATTACTATCAAACAGAACAATAGTTTCATTCATTTTTACGTTGTGTAAAAAGGTGAATTTGTGTTGATAGCATGTTTTATCATCTTTTACATTTGTTACCGGTTTTGTCTCTTTTTGACCGAAATTTTTCAACCACATACATATGTAGTGGAAAGTGCAAAAGTTACATCGACATTACTATATCCGTTAATTGTAATACAAATTGGTCTAGATTACCGGTAAAAATAAACACTTGTTATCAGGGTCTTACTTAAAGTATATCAGTAATGTATATTAATAATTCAGTCAGCCGCAGTCTTTTATTGGTATAATTAATAACTTTCGTGCAAGGACTAATTGTCTGTTAAACAATAACATTTACGATAGTCCTCGCTTTTATGTAGCAATCCATCCAAAAATGGTAATGCAAAAGAAATCAACAATATTTCATTTTTTAGAGGAGGCGCATTAAATGTGGAATTTTAAGAAAATACTGAGAGACAGATATGCCTCATTTAAAATAATAGCTTTTTTGCTAGTTCCTGCTCTCTCGAAAATAGCTATATCTGGATTTTGTGAACTAATGCATCATGCACTTATTGCGATTAAGCGTATATCGTATATTATCATAGGAAATAAAAATAGAAAATGAATTAAAAATGGAATAATGAGTTTATTTCCAAATTTATATAAACAAAATTATGCGAATATATATAAGACGAATATGGATCAATGGTGAATTATATATGCTTGTGATAAAATGCAATTGGGTAATATTAAACAGCACATAATAAAGAAATAAGAATAAAATGCAAACACAATTGAATTGCTATAAAACAGTTTTTTAGAGCAATGTGGAAGATTCTCCCAAACAAATATTACTCATGCATATGTATATCAATCTGAAAAAACATAAAATAGTTTCGAAATTAATAATTAAAGTACATTTCACATCTTGCTTTAATTATATATCTATAGGCAATAAACTAAAAATTGTGTTGCTTACAAATATTAAACATCAACATGAACATGAACATATCATCTCAAGAGATACCAAAAGTCAAAGTGAAACAGAGAAGATACACATATTTAATTGCGGTTTGGATATGGGTAAATATATGAATCTGGAACGATAAAAGGAACATATTATCATGGATTTCCTTGTAAAGCTGAGGCATATGGATCAACAAAATGAGCAATTAAAGCATGTATTCAAAATCGAATTATTCGAATCAAGATTATTTTCAATTTTGAAATCTACATTACACAAAATAGATGAGAAAAAAATCCCAAATGCAATTTATATTTTCATTCAACTGCGCATATCAGTTATGTAGATAGGGATAGTCCTATAAATTGGAATCAAGCTGAGGCATCATTAAATAAATCTAAAACATCTAAAACTTTCTAAACTATATACATAATTATGTATGGATTTTAGGAAGTCGATTTTGTATCAGAATTTTGTTTAAAAGAATTTAATAAAGATTCCCCGATCGTAATCAAACTGTCATGAAATCGCTTCGTTTCTTCCAGGGCTTCCTTTTTCAGTTCAAACTTTTGTCTTTCCAGCTTTAAATATTCGGAAAACAAGCGAGTCCGTTTTGCTTCATCGCTCATGAACATCGTCTTCGTCTTCTTATATTTATCTCTCAAGTTCTCTGAATAAGATGTAGATTTTGTTATACAGAACAATAGTGAATATTAAAAACAGATAAGAGAGTGATATAGCTGATTTTGAGATTCAACTATCAAAACTACCAAATTACTCTATGATCAAATTGTTGGATTTGTATAACCCGGATGACTCTCCTAATAGCATCCTCTGATTTTAATTTTAAATGCATTAATCTTCTTTTCAGGTTTTTTCGAGATGGTCAATGACTCACTTCCATATGATGCAATTGAAAATGCCGTTGCTCGAGCCAATCGTAGTTTCAGTTGGTTGTTAATTGCT
>JAYJLU010305512.1:0-13726 GCA_036873645.1 Minona dolichovesicula | reverse complement strand
GTTGAATATTCATAAATAAGTTTAAGATGAAGCAATATAGATTAATTAAAATAAGGTCTGATATCTTGTTTGAATCCGTGCTTTTTGTGTAGTGAAAAAAGGAAAACGTGAAATTGAAAACAGGTGATTCTTGATTGAAATAAATTCTCAGAACTTGGATTGATCTTGGACTGATCTCTTGTAGAACCCAAATGACACAAATTTGAGTAGACTCATTTGTACTTCTGTGAAACAAACAGTGTAGAATATGACGTTTAGTGAGTGATTTAAATAACTCAACCTCTCAGGAATTTCTTGAAATATGGCAATAAATAATGAAAAATCATTCAAGCTCCCATCAGTTAAAATCGACAAATGCAATATAAATTTACAAATCAGCATAGGAATAACGGTAATGATTGCAATCGAGCTCGATAAAACCAAAAGTTTAGTGGTGCGTAGACTCTTGATGGTGGCGGGATTACTCCCAATTTCAGGCATTCGTTTGATAGCTACAGTCATCCAAATACTTGTTGTTAACAGAATCAGTGAACAGAACCCCATAGTGCTGATATCACAGCTCACATAGATGACCATGAGAGTTAGAGTGGTCTGAAATTTAAATAATATCCATTCAATTGATATGAAAATTCCTTACTGACATTTATGTATATAGAGTTTATGAATAGTTTGTTGAATATAAAATTCTTCTAAATCGAATCAAATGAAAGTCAATCAACATGACCATGAATATATACATTGCATCGCATTGATATTGTTTAGTGAACTACATGTAGCTATAATTGAATAGGCAGATTGACATTTTCTCATGGAATGGTAGCTTTTAAAATGAGGATTTCTTCCTCCGTTATACTTATTGAAGCACAAAGCTCCATGTAAGAAGAAGGAAGTGCTAAATTGTTTGAAAATAAAAATATCCAGGGCGGTAACTTAGAGAAATTATATTTGTCCAAACCAGGTTTCGATTAAAATCTTCATCAGTGGACTTAAAATGGCATGGATATAATTGTACAAAAAGTAGGAGATAATTTAACAGAGAACTTTTAAAAAGTTTTTTTATTAACAAAATCAAAAACCTTTCGAGTTATTTTTGAAAAGGAGCCACAGAGCGAACATTAGAAGGATAATCAAAAAAGCAATCAAACACCTGGATGAATAAAAGTTCTGAGTCTACGGATCCAGCCGAGAATTTTACCAAAGAAAATGAATTAGGTTTAGAAATTTGAAGACCTTGAAGAAAAAGATTGTCTAAAGAGTGATTAGCTTGAAAGAAATGACTGGATAAAGGATGAACAGGTTTACGTTCAATTAATTTAGAAACAGTTAAATTCAAAGAGGATTTAGAAAACTCAATAAAAATCGGACCACAAAATGAACAATAAATAGAAAAAATGACATTATTATTATTACAAGAAATATAAGACAAAATTCTAAAATCTATTAGGAGAATTATCAAAAACAAAGTCAAGAAGGAAGATTTAGGACAAAGATTGCAACCAAAAGTATCACAATTAAGGAAACATTCATTGAAGCTTTTATGCAAATTTTGGTGCATTCATGAATTTTTGGGCAGTTAGTAGTGTACACATTTAACTTTCGCTTGCGGGTCTATTTATAGATTAAACTATAGGCTCTGACCATAGAGCTAGATTGATTTCTATGGCTCTGACTTTTTGAAATCAAATTAGTCAGTGACACCTAGCTTGTAAAGAGCCGGTTGATTAGTGAAATTCAATTTCGTCAGGATATATAAGACATCTTTATAATCACGCAGGTTATAAAACATTTTAAAACTCCAATCACTTTAATTGGATGGATCACATGGATTTGGGTAATTATTGAGCGATAGGTATGTATATTCATGGTATTTAAAAAAAATAAGTACTCGGTTCAACGGCATTACTTCCTCATGGACAAATATTTAACCACGGAGTCGGTCAAGGCACAATTCATGGACCGATTCTTTTCAACATAACTTTTGACACTATCATTCAATACGCTATACCGACGACCTCATAATGTTATTCTGTCCAACAGATAACAAAGATGAAATAGTATCCGCATTTGAATCACAATGCATTAAAAGTCGGTTTAATAATGAACAAAGAAAAGTTCAAAGAAATGATCTTTCCTAAGAGAAGAAACCCTATTCAGAAACAAGTCATAAACTATCTTGGCGTTCATTTGTCAAATAAGATACTAAAATCAGAATCCTAAAAGCCAACAGATTCGTTCCTTATTAATCGCCTTAAACTTGTTGGCCTCAGCGAGAACGGTACATAAGAGTCCTTTTCGATGCTTAAAATATATCTCAAATGTAGTATGCGATGAATTTCGTTGGCCACTCCTTGTCTGCTATATGAAAAGAAACGGTTCCAGAAAGTTTATGACACTGCCTATAGAACAGGAAAAATTAAAGAAGATCTTAATTTTGAAAAAATCGCTCTAAATCAAATTCGAGGCATATATCGCAAACTTATCAACTCCGATGATGTTATCATGCAATCTCTGGCTCGTCCTGTGGTTGGTGATGGAAGAAAAAAGGGGCTCCCCGGTTCAGTCGGCAAATACTTCTCGTGAACAAAAAACCTTTTACATTTATATAGCCTGCTGAGAAATAATCTT
The DNA here is from genome assembly GCA_036873645.1 of Minona dolichovesicula. Taxonomy (NCBI): domain Eukaryota; kingdom Metazoa; phylum Platyhelminthes; order Proseriata; family Monocelididae; genus Minona; species Minona dolichovesicula. The sequence goes on along the minus strand of JAYJLU010305512.1, from coordinate 11,101 downwards.
CTATGATCTTATTGTGTACATATGTTATCTTAACACATTTATCCCGTAATGGTATTAAGTATTAAAGTATTATAGTATAGTTATTATATTAATGTATTAAGTAAGTAAGTAAGTAAGTAAGTAAGTAAGTAAGTAAGTAAGTGGTTTTCTTAATATGTAAGTACACGACGGGAATCTGTGTACAAGCAAAAATGTATAAGTACTACTAACAGTGGAACATCGCTATAGCGTACACCTGAATAACGTACACATCACTATAAAGTTCTATTTTTGATCCCCCAATAGCAAAAGTAGCTTGTCTATAACGTACTTTCTATTATTTTTGAGTGTGTAAACAGACTTTTGATCACACACACACACTCTCTCTCTCTTTTATTGATTCAATAGCTGGGTACAAGAGGACTGCTACTTCTGTGTGTTTAGTCATGGATCCTAGAATAATAGCAGTGCTTAAGCAAACATTACGTAACAACAGCTCACCTCGGCTGTGTACTACCATGTACCCATTATTTTCATGTTTTATCGTTTATTATACATTGAGTTATCTGTATAAACATGCATATGATAATTGTTTGTTTTCCAATAAATTTTGACTTTGAAAATTCGTCGTCATCACTATAACGAACCACCATTATAACGTACATTTTTAAAAGTCCCTAGGGTGTACGTTATAGCGGTGTTATACTGTATTTACATAGGTTACAATATGTATGTATATAGTAGGTTTATATTGTAATAACGTTGGAGTATAATAACGAAGATAATTTTAAAAAAATGTTTAATAATGCAAGTATTCATCGGTTGGAATTAACTAATAAGAAATTAGAGTGATAACGAAAATTATTATTATTATTTTTAAGTGATTAAATGAATTTTTAAATGTTTTATAAAATGCGTGATTATAAATTATTATTATATTCTGACGAAATTGAAATCGTGTTGGACGAAATTGAATTTTACTAATCAACCGGCTTATATTAAAGAATTGTTTGAGCAATGTAAAACTGTTGGTTTAATAGTCAATGAAAAGAAATTTAAAGAGCTAATAATAAAAAAGAAAACTTTTAAAACTCTCCGAAGTGGACACATCATCTACCGTTGACTCGATGAAATATCTTGGTGTTCTTATTTCTAACAAATTGTCCTTAAAAGATGATACGCACGCACGAATGAAGGCTGGCAATAAGTCAATATCTCATACACCGTCTTGAAACGCTTGGATTAGATATCAAAGGGTCACAACTTCTTTTAAATTCATTTGTGCTGTCAAGACTCACCTTACGCACTTGAATTTAGATGGACGACCATTTTCTCCAAAGGGGAGAAACTTCAATTACAAAAGATAAAGCCTTCAAAAGATCAATTATTCAAGAACAAATCAACCTTAAGAAATTGCGCACAAGCAAATTATTAAACTCCCAAATGTTTAGTGAAAGTTATAAAAGTGGTCAGGGGAGCAGCTATGTCTGCTAAATGTTTTATGTAAATACTTAAAGATTTACATTTGATTTTAGTTATAAATTTATTTGAACTCACCAATACATCAACAATCCCCTCCGAGTGCCAATTGAAACATGAAGCTACAACCGAGAATATAAAACTCGAGATGAAATAAATGACAACCAACGTAATCATTAAAACTTTCGTGTGTCTGTTGCAAATTTGTTTAACTTTTAGAGGAGATACAACTGCACAACACCGAATCAAAGAAACCGGTACAAGAAGCATTAATGAATGACGCCTAAACATGTCTCCCAGATTTTCGTTGAAATTGCACTGAAATACTATGTTTTTATTGAATATATTTTCAAGTCTGGGTTCAATTGAAAACAGCTGTCTGTTTAGAAAATCATATCCAAAGATGGGTACTACATAAGTCAAGATAAAAAGAAAATCAGTTATTGAAATGAGGAGAAAAGTTCGCCTCACAAATCGATTAAAGCAATTTGTTGTGCTAAAGAAATAAATGCAGAAAACATTTCCAGGTATACCAACAACTAAAGAAAATATAGTTGAGATTTGTCTGATGATTTTGGTTGCAATCTCCAGTTGACTTTCCATATTCAAGAATATTCAGAAATTAAGAACACTTGAATTGATAGTCTTACAAATTCAATAAATACTAAAATTCCAGGAAATATATTGGTTCTTTCATTCATCCAATTAAACTGATGAACACAAGAAATATAATAAAACTCACTTTTACTATACACCCAATCAGTAACTTTCACTTTATGGCATCTGTGTCAACATTGCAAATACAATACTTTCTCATGTGGCTGAGTTCACTTTTAATCCATTTCTTATGACCTACTTATCTAAGAACCAATCAAATTCTAGATGTTAGGTACTTCTTATAATTCATCCAGCCTCACAAAAGCTTTAAATTTCCAGAAAAGAGTGATTTAAGACATTTCTCTATTTAGAAATGAAAAGGGTAACTCATGGCTAACTAGTTATTAGTAAATCTTTAGTAATTTATCATTTTAAAGAATTTTGTTGGTTCTATTTGTCCATAATATGTAAATAAATAAATAAAGAATTACTAAATCAAGTTGAACAGTTCATGAATTGATCTGTTCTTAACATTACATTTCTGTTGTACATAGAGTTGAGCAGTTCATTGATTGATCTGTTCTTAACATTACATTTCTGTTGTAGAGTTGAACAGTTCATTGATTGATCTGTTCTCAACATTAAACATTGTTGCTAATAGATCGACGCTAAACAATCGACTATGAATCAGAATATTTGTAATGGGAAGAACTGAATCATAAACAGCAATTGCAAACTATTACAATAAAATATTTAAGACATGCACAGACATAATAAAATAGTTTGCTGTAGCAGAAAACTCCCCTTGAATTCATTACTTCCCATTTGCTATATATGGAGGAAAATAATTATTAGAAAAAATATAATTTACATAATATTAAGAAAAATAGCAACAAAAGATGGATGCGATGGGAAATATCTCCGCTTCCACATTATTAATGACGTCGGCAAACACGATGAAAACGCCCAAGTGGCAGTATTCATGAGTATACATATGTTATTAATTAAAATGCGCTATCTGTCTGTCTGTCTGTCTGGTGAATCGTGCACTTATATAATAAATAACATGTACTAGATAATGGATACTGTCACTTATAGATATACAGTATGCAGAATATGCAGAATACAATATACAGAATGCACTAAACAAAACTTATAAGAGCGAAGTGCTGGTAATCCTATATTAAGTCTTTATTATTTATTTATATACCCACTATTCACCCGGCAAAGATAAAAAACTGCAAGAGATAACAAAGCCACGGAGATTAAAAAAGACAACAAAAAATGAGGGAGGAAAAATACACATCAGCAAAAAGCTGTTCTTCCTGTGTAAGACAATAGAGCTCTCAAAGGAGACAGACGATAAAAATAGCAGAGAGTATGAAATAAGAAGCAAATAAAAATGAGCAATATGATAAGGGAATAAAAGGAAGGTATTTACAAGAAAATGAGTAAAATAAGAAGGAAGTAAATACAAGACAGAATTAGAGTTTCATGACTTTACCCGAGAAAACTCTGACACTTTCAGACCTTCTAATGTTCAGAGACAAGTTGTTCCAAAGCTTTCTGCCCCAGTATGCTATTATTTTTTACCATTAGAAGTATTGACTTTAGCTATTTGGAGGTATTATTATTTCTTAAAGTATAATTGTTATTGAAGTAAGGAGAAACAAGAAAAGGCTTTAAGGATGGAGCAAAGTTATAATTTTGATGATGATTTTAAAGATGAAGATACTTTGGATATTAATAAGAAGCTGAGAGAGATTAGGCCAGTTGTACTGCTCAAGGGCATTATAAAAACAATTATAAATAACTGCTCCACATTGCTTATATTTTGTTTCCAGTTTTTAAGATCACTAGAGTTGGCATTTTTACAGATAATGGCAAAATAGTGAATATAAGTTCCAATCGCATTGAAAAGAAGTTTCATAAGATGAATGTCAAGAAAGTATCTTTATCGCTGAAGAATAGAACAGCATTCTGTTATGTTTGCCAATTATTTTGTCAATTAGATTAGAGTATTTTAGATTACTGCTAAGATCAAAGCCAATTGAAGGTAAAAAGCATCCACATGAGAGATAAAAGTACCGTTTATAGGTTTAACTGTGATGTTATGTTTAAAATTAGACTTCCCAGAGATTATCATGAATTTAGTTTTGTTAATGTTGATTTTAAGTTTGTTTAGGTTACTATAATTTATATTGTTAATAATTTTGTTAATTTATACTATAATATGTATTTATGTCAATCATACACTGGTTTAAATTTCTTTCAAGAGTGGAGAGGTCTTTAACTCGAATAACTCAAATAATTGAAGAAATGTGACCTTGACAGTATAGTTGGGCAGATCATTAATATACATGAAGAAAAGAAGGGGTCCGAGGATACTTCCCTGGGGTATGCCTGTTTTTAAAGGTTTAGATTGCTATAACGATTAGTAAGATAATTCCGAATAAGATTACAGTCATTTTGAGAAAAGCCAAAATTATTATGAAGTTTAGCAATAAGAATCGCGGGTGGTCAATGGTGTCAAAGGCCTTGGAGAAGTCAATAAAAATAATCCCCGGGATTAAAGAACTATCCCAGTTATAGTGTAGACCAAGGACTTCTAATAATAATAGAAGTCCTTGGTGTAGATATTTTCAAGAAAATGGGTAACTGCTGTACGATTATTGTAATTTTTACGAAAGCCATGCTATGATTAGGGATTAGGGTTATATTACTATTAATATAACACATCATCTGCTAGAAAAGGATTTTTTCAAAACTTTACTAAGTCCTGGGAGATTAGATATAGGACGATGATTGTTCAGATCATGAATATTACCTGATTTGTGAATAGGTGTTATTTTGGCAATTTTCCATGGATCAGGAAAGGAATTAGTATTAATGGATGAGTTTATGAGATGACATAAAATTCTGGAAATGTTGATGGCAGAGAGTTTTGATGGATAATTTTAGAGCTTTTGGAATTTGCCTTCTTAATTTTAATTATAATTATAAGATTATAAACTTCATCAAAATAAACACATGTGATATTGAAGTTGGCGTCATTTAGCAACAGCATTGTTGGAGGCAGCTGCTCCACTGAAGTTAACAACAATATTGGCAATGACATCAGTCGAAATTGAAACTAAGGGCCGTTCTGAAACTATATAATTTCCAGTTGAGATTAGTTGTTTCGAAATATAAGTAAGTAAGTAAGTGTATATTTATAAATAACACGACTGGGAATAAAAAAGCAAAGTAAATGGATAAAATAAAATATGAAGAAACATAATATAGGTACCTCTAGTATATATTATACCAATAGTAAATTATACAATTATACAATTATACAATTATACAATTATACATATACAATAAAAAATAAAATAAAAAAGCACTGGAAAAGGTTAAAAAGTCATGGGCGTTAGGCGTAATTGAGATGGAAGCAATAGATGCATTTCACAACTATAATTATATATACGTTTGTAAGTATTCGTTTGTTTAAAACGACATTGAGTTTCTAGATATTTACCAATTTTAGCAAGCACCATATATTTAATTAATTGTTAAGTACAGCAATATATAGCTGCTACCGCCAATTCTATGGTAATTTAATACAGCCTCCTATGTGCTCTATATATGGAAGTTGAAATTTCCGCATAGAATTAGAGGACCAATTTTCTTCATCGAGTAATTATTGGTGAAATTATAAAATTGGCAATTAATACCGGCCAAATCTAAAAATCTTTCAAAGTATTTGAAGAAACTGTTACAGATCCGACGTATGAGAAAATATAACACGCATAACATTTTTCGTCCCGGAGACGTCCCTAATTTAAATTTACTTAAATTATAATAAAGTAAGTAAATATTTGAAAGATTTATATTTGAGATTAATTAGATTTGAAGATTTGTAAAGATTTGAAAGTATTATAGGCTAAAACGATTTCTCTATATTTCCATATACTAATTACAAAATAATGGTAGGATCTTAAGAGACAATGATTTCAAATTTTTTTAAAAGTATTTGAAGAAAGTGTTGCAGATCCGATATTTTATTGGCATATATAACTCGCAAATTATGAAAACTGTATCAGACATATAAATCATGATGAATCAACTTTCTATTATTGAAATTTCCATGAAGTTTCCATGAAGTTTATAAAAATGTTTTATTTACATATGATTTTGAAGCAAATCGAGAAATAATATTTAATAGGTACTTGTTTCAAGATATATTTTTTGTATAACTGTTTTACGTTTTATATATGTGAGCCACATATGTAAATGAAATATTCCCTAATATGTTATGAAATAGCTTATTAAGGAGTTTAATCGCTATAGCGATTACACCTTAATAAAGGTATTATGTTTCGCACAAAGTTGTTTCGCATGTAAGAGTTATAAGTTATATGGTCATGCAGTTTGTTGAGTGCTATTTACTATATATTTACTATGAGTGGTTTCCTTACCTTATCTTTATATAATGAGTTGATCATAGATGGCCTAATATTGGTTGAAAAATATCTATCTGTTGAGTTAGAATATGTTTGGACAACATTTTTCAAATAGTTAAAGATATTTCACCCTTTTCAATTAAGTTTAACTCCCCTTCGTAAAACTTTGCTATGGTAAGATCAGCATAATTACGTAAATTCGTTATTTGCTCTCCTAACAATCGTTGTTATAGATACCGCGAAAATATTGATTAGCTTCTGTAAAACCGTATAGGCCTATGTGACGTAAAAGATCTGATTAGTTTGTGTAAATATCTTTTAAACCAGACGTTGATCACAATAAGATTGACAGCAATCAAAAGAGAAATGATTCTTCTTATACTTACTTTTATTCTAGGAGTTGAACCTGAAAAGTTTTTCTGGCTTATGAAAATAATCATTATTCGATTTTGTTTATATTTGCTAAAAGTCGGTTACTAATAGTAACATTACTTTACCGATTTTAAGCAAAGTATAGTTTTAGAAACACTGTCATATTGATATTAACAATAATAACACTTATACGCGTGTGATTTCATTGTGATGTTTAATCTTATATAATTATTCAGCTACTTTCCAACAAGGAAATTAAGAATCATTTGTTCATGGCACATTTATTGTGTATAGGTGTTTCTTTAAAAGATATAAATTTTAGCACCATTTAGGAGATTTGTTTAGAATTATAGAATTATATTGAATTAGTTTAATGGGATGAACTAATTGAGTACAAAAAGGTTAAGATTATATTAATCAGAATTCATGATAATCATTTTTTTATTGACTGGAAATTAAGTTTTTATTCAAGTAGAAGTACTTGTATTGTTTCATTAATGTTTAACTTTTGACATGATAACAAATTGATTGCTTCATATTCATTTATTGAATTTCACAGTAAAACTTTCTTAGCTTGTCAAATTTATCCATATTATCAATGTTCATCAAATTTACAGAATCCCATAACTTGCTATCTATTGGAATTAGATATCATCATATAATTCATCGCCAGCGGTGGATCCACATTTCTGCTTTAGGGGATGGGGGCTTGAAACTAAATTTCAGTCAACTGTTTATAAAATTAGGCAACAAAACAAAAGAAAATGTAAAAAATTACTGTATTGTCACATGAAATTTGAAAATTGACTTTTACATGAATGTACACATGAATTTGAGAATGAACATAAAATCTACTGAGACAAGGGATTGTGCACTGTCATCTTCTTTGGATATTTTTTGGCATATCTATCAATTACATTATCAATATTCAAATTAATGTCCTTGTGCATATACAACAATATTAATGCTGTTTAACTAATATTTAACTAACTTACTATTAACTAGTACAACTGCTCTTCTCCCATTGTACTATGAATCATACCCAGTATCATAACAATAATACAATCTGTCTGCCTTCCTATATCTGTCTGTATACCAATAGTGCACAGTGTGTGTTAGTAGAGACAATTGGTTTGACTAACTTTTGACTCCCACACATGCTATCTCATAATATGATACATGCTACACATATTGTGCTACATAACAATGTATTCTTATTATGATGGCTAAATGAGGAAACTTGCTACGAGAGCAGCTGCAAGATGTCAAGGCCAACATTAAAGCAGCTTATAGTAAGAACCATGAATTCCAAATATGAAATCACACTGATTAGCTAAAAATATGCTGTTTTATCTAGTGTTTGTTGTAAAATATAGGCGCCCCCATCTGAAATTTAGCCTCTGGATCCACCACTGATCACCTTTAATTTATATAATTCATCATTAATGTCACATCCATCTAGATAATAAATTGCATTGGAAATTTAGTTTTTTCATAATTACCCAAGTGCAGCCAAATGTGATTATATGAACTATCTAAACTATAGACATTTAATTTCATCATGAAAATAGAAGGATAATTTTTCTCTTTAAACCAATTTACAAGATTCTCATTAAAACAGGAGTATATCAATGCAGTATTTTTGTCAGTGCAATAACTGCGTAAGTAAGATTTTGACAATTTTTGCTTTTTAATTAAAATAGTACCTACATACATACCTGGATTGTCAGCTGAAATTAAAATGTCAAAATTCAATCTTTAAAGTGCTTTAATATGGTAAAAACATTATTGCGTATATTTTTGCTTCCTCAATTTATCTCTGCATTGCATATGTATTTGTCCTTTTCTATTTGCATTAGCTGGTAAAGTGACCGTCCAATTCTATGGAAATAAAGAACCGACTTGGACACCATTATTAGCCAAGAATATGCTTGTATCCAAATTGATTCTTTATTTCCATAGAATTGGAGGGTTAATTTAAGAAATAGTGGAACATGACATTTCTTCAGTGATAGTTTACTATGAGGATATGGGATTAGCTTTGGTTAACCGCAGATGTATTGTCTAGTTTGTAATTGTGAAAAAAATGAATGAAAGGTATTGATACTGTTTAATTAGCAGAACAGATGATTTCATTCAGTCACTTTTATATTAGTCAAACCTCTAAAACAATGTTTCTCATCAGAGGAAATCAGATGCTGGAACATTGCAAAATTTTCAACTCAATTTGGTCAATAAAACTGCGATCAACTGGTTACTATATAGAGGAGAGAGTTAAATAGAATGATATCAGATTATTGTGCAATATTACACTCATACAGAAAGTGCCACTGTCTGAAAGCAATAATATTGATACAAACGCATTATTTGCACGACAATGTTTCAGTGTAAAAATTGCGTACCTAACTTTTTAAATAATAATTTTTAAAGAAAATGATTGTTAAATGGTATGCAAATATCATATAGCTATGACAAATGTTATATTAAGAATTGAATAGTTATGGTTCCATGATATGGTTCCTTTTGTCATACATATTTCAATATTTAATCTATTTTATGTGGACATTCAGAAAATGTCTTCAATTGCATCAGAACCAGAGAGAGAACCAACTCCAATTATTGAAGAGAAAAATCTCAACCCAAGGGAGACAGATTTTATGAATGCAAAAGCATATCTTCTTTCCCAAACCTCTTTTACAACAACCAATTTGTAAGATTGAATCATTGAGTTTACACAGTATTATTTAAAAATGTAAATATCTTCATTTTAAATAATAATATGCATTTTCTTTGCACAGATATGATCATTTAGTAGCCTGTTTGAAGAAAGTGTTAGACGAGAAACCTGAAAAGATTAAGGGTGAATTCAAAGATTTGAGTTATGAAGTTAAGAGAGCAAAGTTCACCACCAATACTGACACGGTGCAAAATAAAGAGGATTTATCGAAAGAGGCTCTGTTAGCTGAGAGTCAAAAACGTTTATACAAAGTAGGTTAACAGTTTATTGGCTAATAATTTACCAATTCATCAGCTGTTATATTAATTACGAATTATCTTATGGCAAAAGGAAAGTTTTTACTATGCCAATTCTATGAATATACACATTTTGGTGAAAATATCCTCTTATGAAATTATATTTTTAGCCTGATCCTGTCAAAGAGGAGGGAGAAGAAGAAGAGACTTTGCTGCCAAATTTGATGCAAAAGGCATTTTTCCTGGAGCAAACTGGAATTGGTAAGTGACCATCTGAAACCCACACTTGGATGACAAGACAGTGATTATGGACTGACTAGATTATATTCATGAAATATTTGAAAGCTTAATTGTCTCTTCAACTAAAACAACCCTCCAACTAATATTTTCTAATATTTTCCAATACAGGCATCAACCGTGAAGAGATTTTTCGCGTATGGTTAGCAATGAAATATCTCCTGAAAGAACCGAATTTAACTAGTTTACGATTTTGGGGTAAAATGTTTGGTCGTGATAAAAACTATTACGTTGTCGAAGCGGAAATTCGATCTGAAGCGAATCTTGAAGATGTTCCACCCGTAAAAACGGACGATGACGAAGAGGATAAAGATAATCTGGACGAAGAAACTGATGAAGAAGGTAGGCTTAACTTTCAAATCAAAATAATTTGAAGCTTGCAACTTTTATAAAAACAGTCCTCTTAAAAGTGATTATCACTTAATCTCCAATGACCACATCTCCAGTAAAGAAAATCCAATCCTTTATCAAAAGGATTAACGATGATACCAGAAATTCTACTCTTATTTTCACATTTTCAATTTTGTAAAATTAACATTATAGCTTTTACCAATCAAATTCGTCACTTATATAAGTATGAATGTTAAGTTATGGCCAACAGAGATTGTCCTTATCGAAGAATCTCTGATGAAGACAAACAACGTCTTATTGCGAGTCCGCAAAATGGTGAAGCTACTATCTGGAGATAGCCGAGTCCTTAATATAAAAAAACAACAGCGCATTCAGTAATAAAAAGACAAGAAGCTAGTAATAGATTGTAATAACATGGTAATAGAGAGCGTGGAGGCCGAAGAGAGGCGAGAGTTGTTGTGACACCTCACCTTGTGGACTTACTGGGGTGCAAATTGTTGAAAATAATCCAGTTTTTCCTCACAAATGAAAACAAAAATATTTTAGGAGCAAAATGTTATGCTGAACACATCCTCCTTAGCCAGAGCATTGGATGAACTAATATTTTC